>JASUUG010000952.1:0-234224 GCA_030449905.1 Luvunga scandens | reverse complement strand
ATAGGGTTTAATTTATTAATTCTCTCTAATTTAGTGAAATTTCAATTTTATTAGGATTATTTGTTTAGTTTAATTAGATGTCTAATTTAGCAAATTAATTAGGTGACGAGAATCTAATTAGCGGGTAAGATTTATTTAAAAACAAGAAGTTGGTTTAAACAAGAAGGTTATTAAATGGTCTAAATATCTTTTAGGAAACAAGTAAGGCAAGAATATCATATTTATTCTTATTAAGATTACCACAGAACTATAAGGAAAGGATCCAAGTCTTTTAAGACTTGTGATTTTTGAGAAACCCTAGTGCCTATATAAAAAGAAATATTTCACAATCAAGTAGCATAACACAGAAAGACAGTTGTAAAAGAAAATTTGAAGATCCTCCCAGAATCCAGATTGTACGTGATGTTTTGTTGATTTATTTTATTATCTTCTTCATTCAAGTCCTAGAATTGACTCATTTCTTTTTCATCTCTATGGAAAGTGTATGTGGATCTTGGATCACTAAACATTGAAGAATCAAGAATTGCTATTCATCACCTTAAAGAAGTGCCTTAAGGTCGTGGATCAACAAGGGCAGAAATTATTCAAGAAAGCAACATCCACCGGCGTTGAGTAAGTTATACGATAAACTGCATGTTGTAGTCTTAATTTTGGTAAATCTATGTTGTAATAACACAACTCAATGAATTATTTTTCATATAAATATAGTCTCGTGGATGTAGGATTGATTAATCTTCAAACCATGTAAAAAATCTCCATGTCATTTTAATTTTTTCAATTTATTGTTTTTAGCAAAGTTAATGGTTTTTTATACGGATGACGATAGTTATCAACAATACTATAAACAATATTTAGAATAAAGATTTCATGAATAGTAAATCAAGAAATAGTATTCATGAATAGTAACTATGAATGATGTTTTTAAAAATTAATTTAGTTTAATTAATTTTATGCTCTTAATATAATAAGGTTAATTATACTGGAGATTTTCTTAGGCTTCACTCTATTAAGGAATTTAATTAATTAGTCCTAAGTCTTAAAATTGCCTACATCTATTTGTAATAGATCTAAATTCTTTTTAATTGGTGCATCGTAATCCAGATACTAATCGTTTATTTGATGAGAATCTTAGAACCTAGGTCTATTTTGTACGTATGCGTTTACAAACAAGGGCTCTTGGCTCGGCCCACTATACTAGATTGCACAAATTATGCTTATTGGAAGCAAAAATATGGAAATTTATTTGATAGCTATTGATGAAAGAGTTTGGCAATGTGTACTTACAGAAATACTCCACCCACCAAAATTGATGAAGATGATATAGAATCTCCGGCAGCCAATCAAGATGGTCTAATGACAAACTTGATGCATCCGGATATAATCGCAAAAGGCTTAATGCTATTGTCAATATAGTTGATGTGTTTCAACATCAACTAATTTCAAATAATGCAAAGACATTTAAAGCTGCTTGGGATATACTTCAAAGTGCTTTTTGAAGGTAACAATATGGTATAACGTTCTAAACTTTAGAAACTTACATATGATTTTGACAACTTGAAAATACAATGGCATGAAACCATATATGAATTTAATTTAGAATCTCTTGCTATGATTAATGATTTTTTTGCTCTTTAAAAACTTATTTCGAGGAAGAAATTTGTAGAAAAATCTTAAGATTTGTCCATCCTAGATATCACCCCTAAGAGTTTGGCCATTGAAAAGATGCTTGACATGTCTACAATGACTAGAGGCTCTCCTATAGTGAACTTGATGGTTTTATAAGATTAGTTACTTGAATTCAAATCCCAAGAAAGACAAGAGTAGCGCTTTTCGTGTTGAAATATAGCTTCCTATTGCCAAACCAAATGAGGGATGATGATCTACATTCCGCACATGGACACCCTTCACACTCATTGCAAAGAAATTTAAAAAGATATGAAAAAAAGAGAAAGGGAGGCTTTGACAAACCAAAGAAGACTTCATCGGTAGCTACAACGGGTAAAAAAGAAGTTTTCTAACCCTAATTCTAAATTGTATGATCTTAACAAGCTTAAGAGTATTCAATGCAAAGAATATGGAGGTATAGGGCACATACAAGCACAATGTGCTAACACTCTTATGCAAAAGAAAGCAGTATAACCCACTTGGTGTGATGATGATTCTAATGATAGTATTGTGAAGAAGGCCTTGTTGGAGGACTTATTACCCATGATGATGTGTGAAAACATAATAATGGAAATGTACAAGAATCAAACATTAAAGGTGGATGCTTATTTAAAACCTTGCACATAGTTCCTTATAAGGATGACACTGATTCCCATCTTAACATAACTATGTAACATGTTAACAAGAATAATGATTCAGATAATGACATTAGTGACATTGAATAAATGATAAGAAAACTTTTCATGAAAGCTATAAGATGATGTTTGTTATATGGGAAGAAATCTACATTGAGAATATAACTTGATGACTCAAGCATCCAATCTTTTGGATGATAAGGCAAAACTTGAGAGTAAGGTAATTCATTAGAAGTTTTTACTTACTGACAAAGATAACCAATTGCTTACAGTGACTATAGAGTCAGAGAATACCAAAAATGTCATTCAAGATAATGAATTCTAGAACTCAAAAGTTAGATAATATTTTTTCAAATGGAAAGTCTAGCTTAGATCATCATGGTCTTGGATACCAACATGATGACGACTTAAATTCTCAAGGTGTGTTTGTTAAAGCTTCTCTACCGACAGCTCCTCCATCAATAGCTAAAATTTCATATCATCAAAAGCTGGTGAAAGTTATTCGCATTCTTCACTAGTTCATCAAAGTAAGAATAATAAGTTTATTCTACTTGTCATTTTTGCCATATTAAAGGACATATAAGACTAATTGCTTCAAGTTCATGAAATATATGGAAAGGGCTATGTTCTCTAATTATTCATATGGGAAACCTAGGAAGACACACGTAAACCTGGAAGGTTGAGATGAATGACAATAAATATAGAACCACTTGGATAAGGAAGTTTAATTATAGAACTTATGTTTCTTTTTTATAGAACTTATGTTTCTTTTATTTCTTTAAAAGCTTTCAACTTTATTGAATTTGGTACTTTGATAGTGGTTTTTTAGACATACTGACGGTGATGATATCTTGATCAATTATCAAGAAGTTGGTTGAGAAAATGTAACTTTTACTAATAGTGTGAAAATTCATGTACTTGGAAAGGGAACAATTAAATATGAAAGGTTTTCCAAAAAACTTGACAATGTTCTCCATGTGAAGGATTTCAAAGTAAATTTACTCACATTAATCAAATTTATGATCAAAACTTATTTATCAACTTTTACAAAATAAATGTCATGTTCTCAATGTTGATTGTAATTGCATTTGAAAGGACATGGATCATCTAATCCTTGTTGTAAATTGACTAATTTAATTATTTGTCATAAGAACACTCTTGATGACACGGACTTATGGCATCAAAAGCTTGGTCATTTAAACTACAATTCTAGCTAAAATTATGAAAATAAGTGCTGTCAAAGGAGTGTTAATTTTCAAAAAGAAATAACCTTTGAGTGCGTGGTTCATGTTAATTTGGCAATCAACAAAGGGTATCACATAAAGCCATTCAAGATAGAACAACATTTAAGGTACTTCACTACTTCATATGGATTTTATGAGACCAATGCAAGTTGAAAGTTTAGCTTAGAAAAAAGAAATCGCATTTGTATGGGTAGATGATTTTCTAGGTCTACGGATTGACTTCATTGGAGAAAAATCATATACATTTGATGTGTTGAGAAGCTATGTCAAGGTTAAAAATGAACAAGATACAATATTATCATAATTAAGGTGATCATTGAAAAGAATTTGAAAACTATAGTTTTGAAGAATATTGTAATTTACATGGAATTTCACATGAATTTTCTTTACCTATTCCTCTACAACAACATAATGTTGTTATAAAGAAAAAATAAGATCTTCTGAAGTGCTCAGTGATGTTGAACACGATGAAATTTTCAAAGAGATTATAGGCTGAAGCTTTTAACACTGCCTGCTACATTATTAATTGTGTTTTATCTTCATCTAGGTACTAAGAAACTCTATGAGTTGTGGAAAGGTAAGAAACTTAATTTAGATTACTTTCATATTTATGGGAGTATGTGCTTTATATTGAATAATTGTGAGCATCGTGGCAAGTTTGATGAAGGTGCTTCTCTTGGTTATTCTAATAACAAAAGATGGAGCATTTCGTGTTTATAATATGAGAATCCATAGTATTATTTAATCTATGAATGTAGTTATTGATGATTATTGAGATTTTGCACATTACTCTGCTGAGGAAGAAATACCTCTTAAAGATGTCTCGAGTATCATTGATGTGATTGAAAAAAGTTCAGTCTATTTGTTGTAGAGTTGACATCTTGAAGCAAGTTTAGTTAAATTAGAAATTTACTTATTGAATATCTTATAATAGGGTTTGATTTATCAATTCCCTAATTTAATGAAATTCAAATTTATCAGGAATATTTGTTTCCTAATTTAATTAGATGTCTAATTTGTCAAGTCAACTGGTGACGGGATTTCATAATTAGCGTGGAAGATTATTTTAGAGTAAGAAGTTGGTTCAAACATAAAGTTTATTAAAAGCTTTAGTGAGACAAGCAGGGTAAGAATATCAAATTTATTCTTATTCAGATTCATAGGAATTATAAAAGGAAAGAAACTCTTGTTTAGAAAGAATCCAAATCTTTTAAGAAATGTGATTTTTGCGAAACCCTAGTTCCTATATAAAAAAAGGTATTTCACAATTGAAGTAGCACAATACAGAGCATAAAGCAAAAAAGAAATATTTGACTTGCTCCCTAGAGAATTCGAATTTGGCACATGATGTTGTCTTGATTTATTTTGTTATCTTCTTCATTCAAGTCCTGTAATGAGACTATTTCTTTTCATCTCTTTGGAGAGTGTATGTGGATTTTGGATTACTAGACATTGAAAAATTGAAGAATTGATATTCATCACCTTGCAAAGTGCCTTGAGGATCGTGGATCAACAAGGGTAGAAATTATTCAAGAGAAACAGATCCAATCTGAGGTTGGGTAAGCTATGCAGTAATAAATTGTAAGTGAGAGGCTTCAGTTTGGTAAATCTATAGGTTGTAATATCTTAACTTAGTAAATTACTTTTTATTTAGTCATGGCCTCGTGGATGTAGGATTGACTAATCCAAACCACGTAAACATCTATGTGTCATTTAGTTTCTGCAATTTAGTATTTCTAGCAAAATTAGTGGTTTTTGATGTGGATGAACAATAACTATCAACGATTGTTATGTGATTTTTGTCAATTGTATCATGAACTGTAACTGCAAACAACACTCTTGAATAGTAACTGTGAACAATGTTTTTAGAAAATTAATTTAGTTTAATTAATTTTAGGTTTTTTTATATAATTAGGTGAATTATATTGGAGATTTTCTCGGCTTCACTCTGTTAAGGAATTTAATTAATTAAGTTAATTAATTAATTAGTTCTAGGGTTTTAAAATTGCATACATCTATTTGTAATAGATCTAAATTCTTTTCAAAAGATTTGAGATTAAAGTAGAAAATAGTACTCAAAATTATTCTGGTATTTAGAAAATTGGTTCACAAAAATAAATATAGAAACATTGATACAATTGTAATACATATGCAAACCCTAATATCATTAAAATACACACACACGTTTTTCATTAAAATCAGTTTAAAAGTCGACATGAATGTTTTTTTACAGATTTTTTTTTAAGAAAAACACATTGGTATTTAATTTCATGTTTTGAATTTTGTTCCAAAATAAATAACTAAAAATATTTTTTATGTTTGGTGTAAACAATCTAAACAATATTTTAGTTATTGGTTTAATAAATATAAACATTTAAGAGTATATTAGGCAATACGGTGGATTTGTAAACTAAAACGTAAACTTTTAAAATTTAAGGGTAAGATTTTTTAGTAAAACTTTATTTAGTAAATAGGTTTAGTAGTAGTTTGATTCGTTCAAATAGGCTCACACTTACATTTATTATTAAGAAAAAAAAGAAATATAGCAACCATCATTATTATGTGCTACTTTTTAAAAATTTAATTAAGAGGACATTGATAACCTTTCACAAACTAAATAATAAAAAATTTTAGTTTTTCAAGAGTAACATTAGTTTTTATTTTGACGTATATTAAAAAAAAAAATTGTGACAAATTTGACTAAAAATAAAACAATTGAAATATCCATTGTGTAATTATAACATGCAGGGATGAAAGGTATAAATACTAGAATTGGAATAGGAATTAAGACAAGTTGTTTATTTAACCAATATGATTTAGAATCAAAATAAGTTGTATTCTTTATTGATGTTTTTACTTTGTCTTATAATCGAATAAATTGTCGTAACTTATAAAAATACTTTAGTTAAAATTATGAATTTTGTACTAAAAAATAAACAAGTAAATGTTATTAAAAGAAGATATATGCATAATATTAAGATTTTTGAATATACTACTACTAGTATAGTAATAATTGAAATTTTGATTGTTATTGTTACTTACTATTATTATTATTTTAAGGAATCATTAATAGAATTTCTTACAGAGCTCTTTCTTTTGGCGATTCAAATTCATGAGTACATTTACTACACTTTTATTCAAATACAACCTAATCTAAACTAGTCATCGCTCACGGAAGCTTTTGTATCGCTCCCCAAAGATGATGCCTATTAGTGGCGGTGTTAGGAATTCAATCTTGAAGGGGCTAAGTTAAAACAATAATATAATTTAAAACATAGTCAACAAGTAATAAGTACCAAAATAAAAATTCATTAATATATTCAATTCAATGCATTTATAGCTGACCTCAACGTGTTTTCAACCTCAACCTCAACGTGTTTTCATTTGTTAAAAATGTTGAAGAATAACTTATTCATCAAGAAATCAAAATAAATCTATTTTCTCGTACACACAACAATAATATCCCTCAATCATTCATCTCTCATCCGAATTCACGATGATTTTTCACAAAATTTATAGTTGAAAATGCTCTTTCTACTATAGTTGTGACAACTAGTAAAGTCAATACTAATGCCATCAATAAATAAATTAATCAGTATAATTTATCCTTTTTAGTATCAACTATTTTACTTGTTAGCTTACCAATTCCTTTCAATTTTGAAAATTTGTTATCAGAACCAACATCCTTTCGATTTTGAGAATTTTTTTATCAAAATCCACATCCATAATGTAAAGATGAAGTTGAATTTTAAGTGGCACAAGATTTGTTGAAGAAAAATCATTTGGATAAACTTAAAGATGAAGTAGTTTTTATTTTTATGCGGGAGAGTTAAGGCCCAAGGGATTTCAAAATAACAATATTTCTTTATAGGTCGAAAGTGTAAAAATAAATGCATGATATTTTGGTTATTTTTCAAATTTTAGCAGGGGCCTTTATGAGACATCAAATTAAAAATAAAGCAAATGTCAAATTAAATTTGTAAATTTTGAAAAGGGAAGTAAGGGCTGAATTCCCCACTAGCCTTAATGTGACATCACCCTGAGTTGCCATTGTTTTTACTAGATTTTTGCTAGGATCTAGTTTTAACCATTTAATAATTGTTCTCACTAATTCTAGGTCAAATCTGAGTCAAACAAATAAATTTATATTTAGGGGAGATTGGGCTAATAAAGATTTAGGTGTAGTTTACTGTTGTTTGGGAATGATGATATACTTGAAGTGATTTAGGAAGTGAGTTGAGGTAACCTTAGAATTGAACTAAGGTGTTATAAGTTTGGAATAAAATGAAGAGCTCAATAGAGCTAGTAGAAAATAATTTAGAGAGTTGATATGGGGACCTCAAGAGCTCTCAATGGTACCTCAAGTGTTATTAGGAGATAACTCTGGATAACTCATCTGGGAGCTCAATAGAGCTTGTGGTATAACTTAGGTGAGCTCATGTAAGAAATAAAATATATGTATCGAAGCCAACATAATAGGCAAAAGATAAATAAATAAACAATAAATAAGACATAATAATTTATATCACCCTTTGGTCTACATCCACAAGAGTAACTCATTTCTAATCCTTATTAATGTTTGTTTATTAGAAAAAAAATAATAGGAGGGAGATGTGGTCTTATGGGGGTTAGAAATTTTTAAGAGAAGAATAAGAGAAAAGTTTAATTGGGTGGGTCAAGATCTTTTATGAAGGTAAAAAAGTAGAGGAAGAAGAAGCCTCTCAAGATATCAAATTTGGATAGGCCCTTTAAAATTAAATCTATGGAGCTCATATAGAAGTGGTTCTGAGGGTTTCTTCGTAGTTATGGACAATTGGTAAATTCCATTAGTTTGTCTACCTCAAGTGGAGATATTTACATTTTTTTTATTTATTCACTTGATGATGACTAAATAAGCTTGTTGAAATATAATCTCTTTAGCCTTTATCTAGTCTTTTCTATTTTCCATGTGCCAAAAGTCGGTAAAGTAGTCCTTCCACTATTTAGGGAATAGCTAAGTTGTCCTAACGTGTTTTTGGCCTTTTATTTTTACCTAAAGGACAAAGATGCTTATCCCTTTTTTTATGGTAGGCAATCCCCATATATGAGTGATGAACTTGCTATTTTTGAATTCTACTTTTTCCCTCTTAAATTGAACAAATTTAGTAAAAGTGTCTATGCTCAGAGAGTACCCTTAGTTTGTCTTAACCTATAATCCCTTCCGTCAATAGTGTTGACTTTTCTTCTCTTTTATTCTTTGCTTGCACGTGTCACTTGCCCTTTGGTCTCAATCAATATCCCAACGTTACCCCTAAACACTATAAGTTGATAGGAGATTTCCAATTTTCTTTTACTAAATCAATATATACCACTTATCTCCCTACTGTTTTGATAATATTAAAAAATGAGCTTGCCACAAAAAATTTTAAAGGAAAAAAGGTGTAAATGGGCTTGCTTGATGATTTATTTTGGAAATATAAAATATATATTTATCATAAGAAAAATGTTTAAAATGATAAAATGTGCAAGAGAAATATCTTATTATTATTATTTTTTATTCACATTAAAACATGTATTTCTTATTTTTAGTAATTACAATTTTTTATTTTAATTTCTATTTATATGATTTATTTAATTTATAAAAACATAATTAATCTATATTTAAAAATAAGAGTAATGTTATAAAATTATGTTGCCATGAAGATTATTAGCTATTATGAAAACAACAGAATATTAAATAATATACATTAATTTTAGCAGGGGAATATTTGAAGATCTTCGCTAAATTAAGTAATGTAGTTAGCAAATTTATACTCACTTGCAACGATGAAAAAATCCATGACTAATGTAAAGTTTTTCAATAGTAAAAATGAAAGAACAAGGAATTAACTTACAATAAGAATTAATGGTTAACTTTGCTTGTTTGTTTTTAAGACTTGATTTTGCTTTTTCAATTAATTAATTATTGCTGGAAAAGAGCAACACGGAACAAGTTTTTATTTCTTTTATTTTTTTACAAGTAATTAATTGTATTAAGGTTCCCTAATACATGTTTGTTGATGACTGTATTTTTGGAGAATTTGAATAATTAAAACACTTAAAAGAGTCATTTTTCTTATGAATTCAATACAACTCCTCAATTACAACTCTTGTAAAACTAAGAAGCTTTACTACTTTTTGTTGCCAAGTAAGAGATGAAGCATTTATACTTGTTGCAATTTAATCACAACCATACATTAACCTAACTACTTTGCACAATTCATAACCACACATCAAACCTAACGACCATACTCAACACCACAAATTCTGCTCACTACATTATTATATTGAGCACCATAAATTTTAACTAACTAAAGAAGCTTCCAAGGGCTAGATCAAAGATCATTCAGTCTTCAAAGTTGTATGGATCAAGTTTATGATCCAACACCCTCCTTAAAATTGATCCTGGGACACCAAATAAATTTCTCGGTAAACAAAGTATTCTTGTTTCAATGGCTTAGTAAAGATATTAGCTGCTAATCTTGTGATTTGATGTACTTTGCTTATACATTCTTTCTCTTAATGCACTTCCATATGAAATAGTAGTGAGTGTCAACATGTTTAATTCGATCATAGAAAATAGGATTCTTAACTAAGGTAATTAATAACTGTTGCTAATGACAATCTTCGTAGTTTCTTTTTATAACAAACTCCAACTCTTTCAATAAATTTCTTAGTTAGATTGTATGAAAAATATTTGTTGTAGTAGCTACTTAGTCTGCTTCACAATTGGAAAGTGTAACGATTAGTTGCTTCATTGACATCCATGTGAAAGTAGTATCTTCCATGAACAACACAAAACTAGTGGTACTCTTTTGATCATCTGTGTCTCCACTATAGTTACAATTGCTGTATATAATGAGATTATAGTCATTAGAAATCGAGAATAACAAGTGAAAATCAATTGTACCTTTAATATAGCAAATGAAGGATATAAAGGATATACGGTCTCATGCATGTCAAATAGTGTAAGTTTCCAACCAAACTCTTAAAGAATATTGGATCTACATCTTCGCCTTCATTATATTTAGATAACTTGACTTCGCATTCCATTGGCATGCTTATAGGCTTGCAATCATTTATCTTGAACTTTATAAAAATCCTTTTTGTATAGCTTTTTTAAGAAATAAATATGTCTTCTTCCTTTTGCTTAACTTCAACACTGAGATAATATGCCAAAAGTCCAATATCAGTCTTCTAGAACTCTTTGGTCATCACTCTGTTAAACTCTTTAAATAAGTTGGATTACTTCTAGTGAAGATAAGATCATCCACATGTAAGCACACAATCATGTCTCTATCTTTTTCTTTGACATAAAGAGCATGTTGATATAGGCATTTGGTGAAGCTATTCTCTTAAAAATATTTTTCAATTATGCTATTCTATGCCCTTGGTGCTTGCCTTAACCTATTAAGGGCCTTCTTCACAGATAGCCTAATGGTTGTTCAATGTAGTCTTCTTTTTTGAAGAATCCATTCAAGAAAGCAAATTTCACATTAATCTAGAAAATCTTCCCCTTGTTTTGGGCTGTTAATGAAATGATTAGTGTTATAGTTTCTAATTAGGTAAGAAGAGAAAATATGACATTATAGTTGATGCCGGCTTTTTGACTATAGTCTTTTGCAACTAGCATTGCCTTGTGCTTTTTTATCTCACTTTTGGCATTTTTTTTCATCTTGTACACCCATTTGAAGCTGATAGCTTTGTGATCTTTGGGAAGAGTAGCAAGTTCTTAAGTGTCATTCTTTATAATGGCTTTGATTTCTTCATCCATTGTTTTCTTGCACTTTTCATCTTGCAAAACTTCTTAGAAGTTCATTGGCTCATAGTTAGCAAAGAGGCAAAAGAGAGTGAAGTTGTCAAGTCGCTCAGTTACCTCATAATGATCTTGCAAACATCTTGTGTGTGCCATATCTTTCTACTCTGAAAATGATAGTGATGGATCTTCATAAGTGGTTAATGTTAAAGAGATGGGTGGAGTTACAAACTCTTGTTGTTCTTCTCCTACTTGCTCCTTCAATGTTCGGTCATCATTTTAGAAAGAGTAAAAGTTGAAATCATCTACATTAGAGCCAAAATCCCATTCTCCTTGTTCTTTAAAAATAACATCTTGTCTAATCATGATCTTCGCACTATTTATGTTGTATAGTTTGTATTCTTTAGAATTGTTGTCATAGTTGATGATGATGAACTCTTCACTTTTGTCATCCAAACTTGGTTCTTCTTTCATCTAGTACATGTACATGAGCTATGCTTCCAAAGACTCTTAGATGATCGATGCTTGACAATTTGTCATTCCATGCTTCTTATGTTGCCTTGCCCCATACACTTTTTACTCAAGATATATTGGATAAGTAACTATACATGCAGTAGATTCTGCCCAAAATTCCATAGGCAATTTCTTCTTTTCAAGTATGCTTTTTGCCATATCGAGGATAGTACTATTCTTTCTTTTTGCTACACATTTTATTTGAAGGATTATCGAACAACCAAAGAATGTCGAGTTCTATTTACTTGACAAAACTCTTAGAATTCTTTGGAATTGAGTTCTTTTACTCAATTAGATCTCATGGCTTTAATCTAAAGTCCATTTATTTTCTCTATTGTAGCTTTGAACTTCTTGAAAGCTGAAAAAACTTTTTTTTCTCCATTTTAACTTTGAACTTCTTATAACAAGTTTTTAAACACTTTGCAACATTATTTTGAATATTCAAAAGAGCATTATAATTCTTTGACATTCTTACCTTTGTGATTAAGTTTACTTTGTCATCTCTTATAAAAAAAGAAGTACAATATTTCATGTGAATATCATAGTCTTTTTTCTAAAAGTTGACCTAAACTGAGCATATTGTTTTCAATATTGGGCATATAGTAGATATTTGAAATCAATTGGTGGCATCCATCTTTAGATTAAAAAAAAAAAGAATATTACCTTTGGCCTTCATCGATACTTTTGAATCCTCTCTAAACGTGACATCGCCTTTGATTGATTCATTCAATTCCATGATCATATTTCTATTTCTACTTATGTAATTACTAGCACTTGTGTCAAGATATGACATATTTTCTTGGCCTCCGCTGGTGTCATTACATAATAGTAAAATTGTGCCATCTTCTTCATTATTTTATTCAACGTAATTCACTTTCTTATCAACTCTAGTACTTGGAGCTCTACATTCTAAAGTCTAATGCCCAAACCTTTGACAATTGTAGCATTGTACTTACGATTTGTCATACCTTAATTTTGGTTTGCTTCTTTCTCGTCTTTTAGTTGAGCTTTTTCCTCTTTTATAGTTGGAGTTGATGTTGTTAGAATTCCAACCTCATCCATGACTGCGTGCTCTATTTTTCCTTGGCCTCTACCTCTACCTTGAGACTGTTGTCCTATCTCATTACCTTGGCTTGCTGTCTTCTTTTTTATTTTCATCTTGACGAGTTGCTCATTGATCATTTACTTCTTCTTATGCTTCTCTTCATAGTTTTGTATAGACCCTTGAAGTTACTCGATTCTCATGGCTTGCAAGTCTTTCGTTTCTTCAATTATCACAACTATGTGCTAGGATCTTAGCTTAATAAGCAAAATATCTTTCTATTTTTTCTTACATCTTATATCTTCTTATCGTTTCTTTTTAGTTGATTTAAAATGGCCAAAACCCTTGAATAATAATCAGAAATAGACTTTGTTTCTTTTATGTACAATTATTAGAATTCATCTTTTAGAGTTTGGAGATGCACCTTTTTCACTTTTTCTTCTCCTTTATAAGAGGTTTGAAGGTTTTTCTACGCTTCCTTGGCTGAATTTGCACTCAAAATCTTTTCAAATCCATCATGATCCAACACTTAACAGATAAGGAAGACAATTTTCTTTTCTCTTTTTCTTAAATTCTTCAAATTATCCTTTTGTTGTTGAGTCAAAGAAGCATCATCTTTTAACTTATAGCCTTTTTCAATGAATTCCTAAACATCATAAGCTCTAAGAAGGGCCTTCACTTTAATACTCTAACTATCAAAGTTGTTTCCCTTTAAGTGATGGAACTTAAAATGACGGCATGCCACTACTTGGCATAACTCTTTTTAGAGTTAGAGTTTGAGAATTCTGGTTGCATTGATGGATCTAGAACATTAAAGAACCTTGGGAGGGATTATAACTAAAATTACGAATTTTGGTCAACAGTCAACGCTAATGGCCAATGGTCAAGGGCTGATGGTCAACGATCAATGGATCAATTCGGCTAGGTTCACTTAACTCGGCTCCAACTCAATTTATCTAAGTTCAACTCGATTCAACACAGTTCACCTTAGTTTAGTTTAGTTCAACTCAGTGAATCGACTTAATTTTAGGGTAAAAACTTCCAGCAACAAGTGTGAGCGCATCTGGACTTAGATCAGGCTGATTTTGCAGCATTGCATTCCTCTCATTGAGATCTTCAAGTTGATATGCCACACTATTATGTGAAGCACCTATTACTACCTATGATACTACTTTGTTGGAGAATTTAAATGATCAAAATACTCAAAACACTCATTTTTCTTATGAACTCAATTACAAATCTTTTAGAACTAAGAAGCTTAACTACTTCTTGTTGCTTAAGCCAACTAAGAAATGAGGTATTTATGCTTGTTATAACTTAATCATGATCATACATTAACCTAACCACCACACAAATTATAACCACACAAACCTAACAACTATACTCAACACCATTAATTCTACTTATTATATTACCATATTTAACACCACAAATCTTACTATTTAAAGAAACTTCCTTGAACTAAATTGAAGATCATTTAGACTTCAAAGTTGTATAGATCAAGTTTATGATCCAACATGTATTTGCGTAAAACCACACAATCATAATTTGATTTTGATGGATTGTCCTGGATAATAAATTACTAGTAGCCTTCTTTAATGCCAAAAGGATATCCAAAGTGATTTTCAAGATGTCACTCTTACTTTCATTATTATGTGTTGAATCTCAAGGAGATCTTTAATGATATGAAAAAAGGCTTATGGACACATCACATATAGCCTGTGTTCTGTTTTCCCAATTGTTTTGTCGAAACCTAAGGAAGATAAGAAGATATGGCGTTGCTAAAGGTGAAGACAGATATTTGACCTTTGTCATGGATAATTGCTGAGTCCAATCCCATATATGAATAATGTAATTGTGTTCCCTGCTTGTGTTTATTTAATTTATTTGCAAAATGTCGAAGAGAGATTATTTTTATACCCAACAGCAAAATTTAAAAAGCAAAAGTTCGTTGATAAAGAAACATGCACAACCTTAAGCATCAACAAAAAGGTAAAGATTTTGTTCTAGTGTTTTTTTCTTTTAATATCTCTTAGTGAAATAAGTAGTCAAGATTAAATTTTAAATTTTGATGTTGATAATTAAGTCAATTTTTTTTTATTACACAGATAATTTAACCAACTTGTTTCATTCGATTTGAAAGACTAGGGGAGACTAAGAGAGAAAACTATTGAGAGAGGATCCTAATCCCAACAAAAATGCTATGCTTATTCAGTTAGTTAGGAAGCTTAGTTTGTATCTCAACTAATGTGACATCAATCACTTATTGTCATATTTATACTATTAATTGATTTTCTTATTAATTATTTACATATTGTTCTTAGAATCAAACACATAAGATGTCATATCAGTTAGGATATAAAGTTAGTGAATTTTTTTTTGATTTAGTGACTTAGTCATTAGAGGTATTTACTTTTATAAATTAGTGCGCTTTTTCATGTAATTTTGATTGAATAAAACAAGTTATTTTTTGACTTTTTACCGAATAAAAAATCTGAATAAACCAATTATTTTTAAAGTAAAAATATTCCTATTTCATTTTTTTCTCAATACCTACCCTATACCACATGCTTGCACGTTTACCACACCACATAATCTTTTTTTTTTTTTTTGCTGACAGGCTCCTCACTTATCTTCTCTCAAGAAGTTCTTGAATCTTCCACTATCACTAGTCAAACGTATTATTTTTAAATTTTTTTATGTATGTATATAATCTATATTTAAAAGTGTATTCTTACTGAACTGGATGTTAATTCATGCTTTAAACCGGGTTTAGGCTTTTAAGGTTAGGAAGTGCTCTGTCATTTTCCAATTTATATCTCTTTTGCTTTTACATTTTATTGCAATCTATCAAGAATTCAAGATTCTTCAATTATTTATTGACCTGTATTAACGTGCTTGTCTACATCAAGCCAAGTATTTTGTTTTGAACAAATGACAATTTATTTGGCCTTAAAATTCCACCATTGTGAAAGGATACGTGGAATAGTTTGGCATGTAGTGCTGTGTATTGTGAGCTGGGATATCGACAGTCCACAAATGGTTCCACCAATAGATTTTTGTAGAATTTTCTCATAGATATCATCGCAAGTGAAAAGATCGAATTGGACAGATCTTACTTATTGGAAGTATTTTATTGATCTTTACACGCATGAAGGGAAAAACGGAAATAGATTTGGGGCAACCTTAGAGCCTGTTGCTTGGAATATAATTTGTCAGGAACTAAAAACAATGACGTGAAAAACCTTTACCCCGAAAACGCTTTAAAATAGTTGGGATTATATGAAGGCAATAGCAACAGAACATGGTTACAATTCCACTACTCGTACTTTTGATAGGCCACTTGAAAGATGGGAAGAATATTAGAAGGTAACATCTTTCATTTTTCTTTTATTTAATTGAATTCTGTAAAAATTTATAATATAACTAATTATTCATTTATTTTATAACTGTAGAAATATTGTGAAGATAAGCAATTTTGGCAGTAAACCTTTAGCCAATACTGAAGAGTTAGGGCATTGTTCATAGGTTCGGTAGCAGTTGCAGCTTATAATTAGAGTTCTGGAGCAGAAGGGATCGAAAAATGTGCAATATATCATTAATATTATCTGAAATTCCAATTAATTTAGAAGATGACGATTGTGAGGTAAATGTTAGGATAATAAAATTTTTGGTGAAAACCATCACCTATAACCCATAAATATTTATGTTGTATTACCAAGAATCAATAATAAATTATGCGAAAGCGTACCTGAATCCATAATGCTTAGTTCCTCTTTAGAGTTGTGTGATTAGCATTTCAGGTCTACACGTTTTCCTATATAGTCCTTTAATTCTCTCTACGCTCTTTCTCTAAAGATGGGATGTCAGAAAGAATGGAAAAAATTACGTGTGACTTAGGGACCATGACATTTTATCTAAATAACTATTTCCTGTTGTCACTGGGTATTCTTAATTCTGCCTATCATAAAATTAAAATACCATTGGGTTTCTACACATTAAAGGCCCACATCCTATTAAATACATTAAAGCCTATAATATTGTAAACCTTAATAGATCACTTTTAATTGAGCTTAACCTTATATGACTGTTCACAACACATAATTATTCACATATAAGCTCAATGTTGGATTAAGGATCAAACAATACTGGATTAAAAAAATGCAACAGCAAAAACACCTAATTGATACACCAATTTGGATCAGCAAGAAGTGTGATGAAAAATGGATTGGATGGATTTACAGTTTGCCAAGATGGCCTCGATATCTGTTTCCTAGTTCATAGGTGTCAATGTTTTGTTTGGTGTCATTATGGAAATTTTGAAGTATATAGCCCTTGGTTTATGCAATAAGTCAATTTTTTTATTTGGTTCATTGCTGAAATTTTCATTTATATGGTGAAATAAGTCACGTGTTTTGGTTATTTGAAAAATAATAGTGGCCTGAATAGAAATATATAATTTTGTTCAAAAAGCGTCAGTGCATGATGCATTATTTGCTCAATATCACAATTAGGAAGTTCAGTTGGTTCCTAATTGTTTAGTGTAAAGTCTAATTATTTTAAATTAGAATAAAGCAAATGTAGAATTTGAAAAATGGATAATAAAAATTGAATATAATATTTAATATTCTATATATTATAATTTCATAATCATTTCGTATTCATTTGAATATAATTTAAGTTATGATAAAAGATGATGATACCTACATTATTTGAGATATACATTATTTATTTAACACTTAAATTTAATAATGGTACAAATGTAAAAATACATGCTCTTAGTTTTTAAGTTGAAAAAATAAATAATTTAATATTTATTTTTAGACATTTAAAAAATATATATATTTTTAAATTCAAACATTCAGTCTATTCAAGATTCAAATTGATTGATTTATTCAAATTTTAGATAAAAAAAAAATGTCATGTTAGTATCCCAACTGAATAAGCATAAAATTACTCATGAAGTATAAACACTATTTTTTGTTTATTAGGGACATTAAGCACGCTACCATAATCTTTTTTCTCTGTTTTTTTCCTTTTTTCTGGGGGATGTAAGCGATAATAAAAATTACTTTCGTGAAAGGAAAAGTGAAGAAGCCTCATGTGCAATTTTAAACAAGACATCTTAAACTTAAAAGAAATACATGAATCGTCAAAGAGATCCTGCCATCCGGCAGGATGTTCTTTTATTTCAGTCTTAATAATATTTACAATGAAAGGGCCTTAATGAATTGTATTTATAATGAAAGAAATCTTTACATAGACTATACTGTTAGAATATTTTGATTTAATTAAAATAAAAGCGGAAGCGCAGGAACTTACCTCCAGCCATAGCTATCATATTCTCCTGAACAGCAAATTGTGTTTTATAATTACACTAGAATTTTCCTGTCTATCCAACACCACTATTTCCGTGAATAGATGGAATACACAGGCATAAGTTGTGATGCTAGGGACCCTAATTTTAATTTATTTTTTAAAATTAAATTCTCTTCTTCTCCCACCAAGAAGAATATAAATATAAGGGAAAGAGATGGGCCATCATCCCTTAATTTTAGTTAACCATGATAACATTTAGAGAGATATTAGGAATAGTGAAAGTTATATAAATTCTCTTTAAAGTGCTCATGTATTAAATTTTGAAATTTAATAAATATAATAACGATAACAATTATAAATAAGGACAAGAAGTTTGATTCAACTAAAACATAATTATCTAATGATAATTATTAATTCTATTTGATGAGCCTTTTAGGGACTCAAAAACATGACTTATATTCTCCCACTTGTCCATCTAATCACAAACTCATAATCTTTAATTCTCTCTAAATGTTTTAACTTTATCCTCAAACTAAAAATCGAAAACCATGAATCATGGCTCCAAGTCCTCTAAAAACAAATATTGCCTTCCATGCATTACAAGGTAGTCTTGCTGTAGAGTGAGTACTTGATGTGGCATATACAAAATGAATAAGCTTCCAAATGCTCATTTTGGTTCCTCTTTTATTGTATTTCTATACATATTGTCATTCTCTAAACCTTATGTGTACAAACCATATGAGATGACAATTCGATAATTTAAAAATTTGGAGTCAATTGAATGAATTGGTATATAAAACATGGTATCTCGATTACATAAAATTACATAACATAACTGAGTCCCATGTGCTCTACATTTTCCTTATACAACTTTGGTGGTAATCCTTTCATCAAAGGATCTGCAATCATCAAATTGGTATTGATTTGTTCAATAACCACCTTTTGTGATCCAACATGTTCTCTAAAAGCTAAATACATAATGTCGATATGCCGTCTTCCACTACCACTTTTATTATTCTTAGCTATAAACAGTGCAACAAAATTGTCACAATAGATCCTTAATGGTCTGGAACTAGAATAATAAAAGTGGAAGTGCAACAATTCTTAACCCAGTAATGAAACTCTTAAGCCAAATAGTCTGTGTCGATGCTTTAAAACTAGATACAAACTCTGTTTCTATAGTCGATGCAACAATTAATGACTGTTTGGCATTTCTACAAGAAATAGACCCTCCAACTAATAAACATATATATCCTGAAGTTGACCTTTTAGTGTCAAAGCAGCTAGCAAAATCAAAGTTTGAATATCCAATCACTTCCAACTTATCAGACCTTGTATATAAGCATGTAGTCCTTGGTTCTTTGAAAATACTATAACATTTTCTTTGCAAATCTACAATGTTCCAAATATGGATTACTTTGATATATTTTTAACATTCCTATTGCAAACGCAATGTCAAGCCTTGTGCAAACCTGAGCATGCATTAAGTTGCCAACGGCAGAAGCATAAGGAATATTGGTCATCTGTTCCCTTTAAATTTTGTTCTCTGGGCACTACTTCAAACTCAATTTGTCACCTTTGACAATAAGTGCCACACTTGATGAACAATTCTTCATAGGAAATCTCTTAAGAACTTTATTGATATAGGTTTTTTAAGATAATCCTAATATCCCTCAGGATTTATCTCTTTGAATTTTTACACCAATGACATAAGAAGCCTTACACATATCTTTCATATGAAATTGTTGTGAGAGGAAATGTTTAACCTCATAAAGCAAGCCCAAATCACTTGAAGCAAGCAAAATATCATCCACATATAGAATTGAGAAAATGATTTTTTTCTCATTGACCTTATGGTATATACATTGATCTACAATGTTCTTCATAAAACCAAATGAAGAAATTACATCATGGAACTTTAAATACCACTAACGAGAAGCTTGTTTTAGTCCATTTATAGATTTCTTAAGCTTACAAACTAATTGATTATTTTCATTTGAGATGAACCTTTCTAGTTATTTCATGTAAACCTCTTCCTCTAGAGCTGCATTAAGAAAAGTGGCTTTTACGTGCATTTGATGTAATTCCTTATCAAAATGGGCCACCAATGCTATGATTATCCAAAAAGAATCTTTCGTAAAGATTGGAAACAAAGTTTTATGATAGTCAATTCCTTCTTGTTGAATGAATCCCTTGGCTACAAGTCTAGCTTTATATCTTTCGATATTACCTAAGGAATTTCTTTTGGTTTTAAAGACCCACCTATAGCCAATGGCTTTTGCTCCTTCAAGTAACTCTACGAGATCCCAAACTTGGTTATTAGCCATTGAATCCATCTCATCCTTCATTATGTTATGCCATAACATGGATTTACTACAATTCATGGCCTATAAAAATGTAGTAGGGTCATCCTCAACACTAATGTCAATGTCAGATTCTTGTTGGTACACAATATAATCAAAAGCAATTGCTAGTTTTCTCATCCTTGTAGATCTCCTTAATGTTACATCAATATACTCTTAATAACTGGATCTTCAGGATTGTTTTATACATGATGCGGCTCCTTAGGAATTGGTTGTTAATAGTCTTGTAAATCTTGATGATTATCTTGAATTGCAACTAATTTTCCTGAAAATTCAAGAGTAGATTCTAAACTTGGAACTTGCTCAAAAAATACTCCCACTATTTGTATCATTATCTAGAAAATGTGTATTTCTTGCTTCTATAATTTTAGGACCATGCCATGGACAATAAAATTTATATCCCTTAGACCTTTTCCACATAGTCAATGAAAAAACCACTAACTATCCTAAGGTCCAGCTTTTTCTCTTATGGATTGTAAACTCTAACTTCAACACGACAACCCCATTCACGCACATGTCTTAAACTAGGTTTTCAACCTTTCCATAACTCAAAGGTGTTTTACAAACAGCCTTTATTGGAACTCTATTTAACACATATATAACATTCTTTAAAGCTTCACTCCATAAGGATAATGGAAGACTAGAGTTGCTTATCATACTTTGAACCACGTCCAGTAATGTTTGATTTCATCTTTCTACTATAACACTTTGATATGGTGAGCCTAGTGTTGAGTACTAGAAAGTGTGTATTTATAGTTTAGAAAATCATCATTTTACACTCCAAGTCTCACTAACATCCCTATTTTTATGTCTTTAAGTCCCTTGTAATTTAATTATGTATGTTTTATTTTAATTAAGTATTTTATGTATTTTAGGGGATATCATGGTCATTTCACAATAAACGAGAGATCAGATGAAAAAACGGACAGCACTTTTGAACTCAGGACATTCGAAAACCTTATGAGGAGCATAAAAAGAAAAATGGTACTGTTCACATATACGGTATTGTTCACACATACGGTATGGTTGATATATACTGATGATCGCATACCTTCTTCGTTCACCAGTCATCGGATCTTTGCCGACGTGGCACCGCATTTATGATGATGTGGCACTATACGATGACGTGGCAGCATTTGATTGGACGAATGATGTGGCATTGATCGCTTATGTGGCATTGACGAATGATGTGGCGTTGACTAATGACGTGTCACGAGCTTATTGGACCAAAAATGTTGACCGGTGACGTGGCAGAATGTTAGTGGACGGAAAAAACGTGTGTAAGGTACATGCATATACACAGAATAACAGCCCTGATGATGTGTTCTATCCAATAGGAACTTGCCACGTGGCGCAATCTTGAGCGTCCAAATTGTTTTAATCCGATAGCCATGATTTACTTAGTGTATCTATAAAAAGGGGGCTCCCCCCTTAATTTGACACCCCTGAATCCATTTTTGGACTCCATTTTCTCTAATTCCATCTCCATCTTGTATTTTCTACGTATTTTAATAAAATTTCCATTTTACCCCTCGTTAAATTATGAGTGGCTAATTTCCTTTCAAGCTTGGGTTGAAGGTGAAGTCTCAACATGCTCCATGGGCTTAATTTGGTAAATTTACTTTTCCTTCCCCTTTAATTTATGTGGTTGTTTTGACTTTTCGTAGACAGATAGTAATAATCTTGTCTGGATATCGGCTGGAATAACCGCCTCCCTAGGCAATGTTATTACTATTTGGCACGGGAAGCCCTTAGCACCATATCTATTAGAGTGTGGTTCATGATGAGTGGAAGTTCCCTCTTCATGATTTAATTGATACTAATAATGAATATTAAGCCAATGATGCACGTTGAGTACAGATCCGGAGATCCGAGCATTTCATTTTAATAGTTTATTCCAACAGCTTTAATTTAAATTAATACATTGCCTACATAATTGTCATTATAAATCCAATCACCCACTAAGAAAATTAATTCTACAAGCAATTAAAATCCACCTTCTCGTGGGATCGACACTCGTCACCATTGATCTATTCTACAATAGATTTGTGCACTTGCGAGTTCAATAAAATTTGCGCAACACCTAACATTATGTATTGAGCAATAGTGCCTTTTTCCTCTAAAAACCTAGCAAATGGACCTAATTTTTGTCCTGATCCCATGTACGGACCATAATATTCTCCAACTCTATCTAATCTAACGATTTTAATTTGTTTTCCTAATTGTTTCTCTATTTCTATATTAAAAGCATCTAGCGCTTCACTTTTCTCATAAAGAAGGTATATATACATATAACGTGAATAATCGTTAATAAACGAGATGAAGTATTTCTGACCATTTCAGCATACTTCTGGAAATGGGCCACAAATATCAATGTGTATAATTTATAATATGTTAGAACTTCTCTTAGCACTTTTCTTGGTCTTGTTGGTGTGCTTTCCCTTAATGCAATTCATACAAGTACCAAAATTAATAAAGTTAAGAGTCTTAAGAATGCCATCCTTTACTAATCTTCTTATTCGTTCAATGAAGATGTGACCTAATATGTTATGCCATAACATTGAGGAATTTCATTTTAAACACCTCTCTTTATACCAATATTACCATGCAAAGTCAAAAGGTTATAATCAAAAGTAGGATTTAAACAAAGTTTAAACAAACCATCATCTAAAATTTCATCACCAATAACAATAGAGTCTTTAATCAAATGAAAAGATGTCCCAGTGAAACTAAAACCAAGAGATAAAATGCTTGAAACAAAAATAAGGTTTTTAGAGAATGATGGAATATAAAAGGTTTTATCAAGGTCGAAGACAAAGCCAAAATTAAGAAAAAGTCTATAGGTCCCCACAACTTCCACATGTGAAGGCATCTTGTTTCTTGAATAGATTGCACAAACTGTTCATTGGTTTCCTTTGGTCTAAGAAGCCCTGCATGGTATTGATAACATGGATTGTAGAACCAGAGTCCATTCACTAAGTGTTTTGAGAAATTTGAACCATATTAGATTCATAACATACTAAAGATATATGATTATCTTTATTTTAAAGCCAAGTCTTGTATTTAGGGCAAGCCTTCTTCATGTGTCCTTTTTTCTTGCAGAAAAATCACTTGACAGCATCCTTGTTGAGTTGATTAAGAGATGCCTTTCCTTTTCCTTTCCCTTTCCCTTCCCCTTCTTGTCAGTTTTCTTTGCATGAGTCAATGCATGCACACTTTCCATCCTCTCCTGATTCAACCTCCTTTCCTCTTACACATACAAAGTCAAAAGTTCATTAATGGACCACTTTTCCTTATGTGTGTTATAGGCGATTTTGAAGGGTCCATATTTAAATGGGAGTGAATTAAGGATAAAATGAACCAAGAAAGACTTAGAAATGTCAATTTCCAAAGACTAAAGTTGAGTAGTTATATCCCTCATTTCTATAATGTGCTCACGCATGGCTTTCGTGCCTTTAAACTTCTTGGATGACAATTTGCTCATTAAAGTGCTTGTTAATGCCTTGTTAAATGTCTCAAACTTTTGCTCAATGGCATTAAGATAATTTTTTCACATTAGCACAATCAAGAATAAACCCACGAATGCTTTTCCAAACATGAGCCTTGATAAGCATCATGCTTAAGCAGTTGGACCCTCACAACGATCATATGATGCTTTCTCTTGTTGGGTACTAAATTCTATAGGTATTAACAGTTGATCCACTCGAAATGCTAAGTCAAGGTCCATGCACCCTAATGTAAGGAGAATTTTCTCCTTCCACTCCTTCAAATCGTCACCACTTAGAAAAGGGATGCAAGATGCATCATAGCTTAGAACATATGAAGATTGAACAGCTACAAAACAAATCAATAACAAGCTTATAGACTATAATTGAAGCATAAAATATGGAAAATTTACACATGTAAATAATTCCAAATAAATCATTGTGTCGTTATAACTATCCTACGGGTAAAAGTTGTAACACACAATAGATTAATTATGTATAATGGGACTAACATCTTACTTATTGTTTTACCAAAATTTATTAGGCCTGTGACCAACCCTTTTTTTTTTAAAAGTAAAAGAACAAATAATTGCTATCCCATTCTAGTTAAACACAAATATTATAATTTTCCCTGTGGGGACATATTATGATATTGTAATGTATAAGTACTAACTTTGATGTCATTAAATTTAATGTGTTCTAATTATTCCATTTTTATAATTTGAAGGTGCCGTGGCTATCCCTCAATTACTCGAATGTTATAAACTTTAAGATTGACATCAAAACTCAATTACCAATAATGCATAAATAACGCATGGTAAACGAAAAGGAACGGTGTCCTGATTCCATATAAAATCAAAATTAGTCACAGAATAGAATTGAAGTACTCTAATTCATGTAAAACATATATATGGCAAGTCAACATATCACTGTAGCATGCTTATTTAATTATTTAGTGGCATAATAATCACTTATAAGCCACACGTTTGAGATAATCATGTACGCAATCACATGCAAGCAGCACTACCATATACATCTATCACAGATATAGACGAATTTAAATATAATTATTGTCTAATATTAGGCATTCCACTAATATTAACAACACCATTTCTAGTGTATTCAATGAATGGAGTGCCAGACTTAAAGGTACCCTGATACCAAAATGTTAGAATATTTTGATTTCATCAAAATTAAAAGCGGAAGCACATGAACTTACCTCTAGTCATAGCTATCAGATTCTCCTGGACACCAAGTTGCATTTTATAATTACACTAGAATTTTTTCAGTCTATCCAACACCTCTATTCCCGTGAACAGATGGGATACATAGGCTTAAGTTGTTAGACCAGGGACCCTAATTTTAATTTTTTTTTTGAAATTAAATTCTCTCCTTCTCCCATCAAGAAGAATATACATATAAGGGAAAGAGATGGGCCATAATCTCTTAATTTTAGTTAACCACCATAACGTTTAGAGAGATATTAGGAGTAGTGGAAGTAATATAACTTCCTTTGAACTGCTCATGGCCTCATGTATTAAATTTTGAAATTTAATAAATGTAATAACGATATCAATCATAAATAAGGATAAGAAGTTTAAATTAATTAAAACTTAAATATCTAATGATGATTATAAATTCTATTAGATGGGCCACTTAAGGACACACAAACATGTCTTACATATACATGAAGCTATAATTGGAAGGAAAGTACACAAATATTAATACAATTATGTTTACATATCATCGTGATTACGAAATCATATCTTGAAAAGTAACGAAATCATAAAGATTATTGAAATTGATCTGATTGCTTACGTAAACAAAATATATTGTTATTTGAAAAATGTAAACAAATAAGGATACAAATACCCTTTTGGCTTTGTTAGGTGGTAAGTCTTTCTGTCGGTGCTATGAAATTCGGAGTTTTGTTTTTACATGGTATAGTGATGAGATTGGTGATGAAACGAGCTGGATTTTTGTGAATGGGGGTCTTGGAATTTATGGAGATAGCCGGCCATGTCTGGATTTTTGTAAGTGTGGTTCTTGGAATACATGGATTGCGATGTTTAATTTGTAATGAGATTGTGATGGGTAACTACTTTGGAAAAAGGATTTTCTTCAATTTTGAAGGAAAACAAAAAGTGATAATGAATGTAAATTAATTTTGTCAATATATGATACACTTTGCTTCGGATTTACATTTTGTTTAGTACAGCTTATAGAATAGAGCTTATAAAAGTAGAACTTATACTAGTAGAGTTTTTGACAAAAAATAATTGGGTGTTTGGTTGTCAATTAAAAAAGCTCTTTTGAACCATTAGATTTTTTGGTTCTGCAAAACTATAAGTGCTTTTGTGTAATTAAATTATCAAAATAGATATGTATTCATAATTTTATAACTTGTAACAAAATACATCCAAGCTACCAATTAATAAGAAAAAATTAGTTCAATCATTTCTTCAACGTTCAAAATTAAAAATTCATCAATGATATATTCTTCCAAACAAATAATATTATCCAAATTAAAATATTAATCAATAATATAACTGAAATGTTAACAGTACATGAGAAGTATTGCAATTTGATCACGTTCTTGATCCATTTCACGTACATTAAATGAAATTGTACTTTATTCTTCATTGTTCTCTTCCCTCTTATTCAACCTTTCTCTTGTTGGAAGCAATTCCTCATCATTATCAAAAGGTTCAAATCCTTGGTCATTATATGCATATTTTCTTATAAAATTGTGAAGAATCATTAAAGCAAACACAATTTTCACTTGTTTACTAAAAGGGAAACTAGGCATTTGACACAAAATTTTCTATCTATTTTTCAAACACCCAAATCCTCTCAAAGTGAAGTGACGACAACAATTTTTATTGTGTAGGTTTTATATATAATACGGTATTATGTAATTAATGAAATATTTTTAGGATATTTTTTATATTACATATTTTTTAGAAAAACTCTCTAACCTCTACTCCAAAAAGCTCAAATTTTGGATTTTTACTAATAGAGGTAAATTAGCTTATTTAAACCTAAACATTTCTACAAAAAAAATAACCAAACACCAAAAAATATTTTAAAAAGTGCTTATGGGATTAAACAAGCACTTATGGCCACTAGATAATCCAGACCAAATAGGCACTTAGAATGGTCTGAGATCGAAGAAAATCTAAATAGATTTTCATCTATTTTATTACATCCTAAACAAGAAACGTATCCACCAAATCCAATCCCTGTACAAACGAGAGGATCCTATATTTAGCTTTTTGTAATACAAAAATAATCAATTTCACTGCTGCTTTGAGGTTTTTTTTTTTTAGAACACATTTTATTGGAGAACTATCATCTTTAACATACAAAAACAAAAGAGCAATAATAATAGAATTACAAACTCTTATACAAATTCATGTGGCATAATTCAATTAGTTAGATTAAATAATTATTGATTCACCTGATTTATTCTTATTTTTTTAAATTTTCATCTTACCAATGAATTTATATCACATTAGTTTGTATAAAATAAGTTTGTATAAATTTATAACTTTATCATCACTCAAGACAAAAGATGCTACACAGATCTTATTCCTACTAGTTTAAGGCAACTAAACTACTACTTAGATAAAATATAATAAATGCCAAAAAAACTAGATAAAGGAAAAACAAAAAAAAAAGAAAAAGCTGATAAATCTGATATATTTTTCAAAACAAGGAATGTCTTTAGAAAATAATAATTAAATGAGTTATTGATTAATTAATAAACACTAAACTAATAGATATTCATGGTCAAGGCTATTAATCAATTTATAAAGGTTCTATTGGTATAATCTTTATAAATTAAATACTTGATAAATTAATAACCTCTATTAAATCGGTCCCAGCAAGAGCTAATAGGCTAAATTAATAACTTCAATAAATTAATAAGATAATATTTCTTTCAAACATTGTTAAATAACTGTATGGTCTCATTCATATTATAAATTAATAATTTACTAAATTACATATATAATTAACTATTTTATTTTATTAAATAAAATATGACTCCATTGTTGCTTTTTTTTTTTTTTAATTCAAATCTGTATTGGATCTCATCTCTATTTTTTTTTTTTCTGGTTGATGCCACAAATTCTGAGGATGAGTTTTACGATTGCAAATTGAAAGTGCTCTACAATTGAAAAATTATAACCCACTAGAAATGGACAAGAGTAACAACAAGTAGCAAAATTAACTAAAGCGATATTGCGAAAACCGTTGGTATTCAAAGAAAAAAACTTTTGAATATACCACCATGTATATTGGTCGCAAATGGAGGGTGCAGCCTAAGATTAGAAAGACAATCAGCAGCATAATTATTTTTCCAGAAAGTACCAGATCACCTGAACGTCATTTTCAATTTTATCCTTGCAATTAAGTCATCTATTACGGAGAGCCCAGGAGTATTAAACTTAGCATTAAGAAGGATACACTGAATCACAGCAAGTGAACCAAAGATTAAACAACCCTTAGCAAAAACTTTTTCTATATATATTTACCAGAATCACACCCATGAGCTATGGGTAGAAATCTGTCCCATATCGTAAAAAGAGCCCGAAACTGCCCCAAATTTTATACCGTTCAAAGCTCATTTCACGTCCGTTTCGGTGCTCCTTTAAGTTTATATCAAAAAAACATCGGCCTGGTTTTGAAGACTGAAAAATAACATACGGTTTATTTCAGAAAGTAACCGGTATCTTAATGCACTAATGGTGTTTTACTTACGTGATTGAAGAAGCGAAATTTTAAATCATTAGAAATCTAAAATTGTAATGATTGATGTTATTTATTTGTTAAAATATAAGTGAATGAGAATTAAACATATGGGGCCACTTATTTATGAGTTTAAGGAATGTTAATAGGGATAGTAAAATCCTCCACGGATTTGAAGCTCTATGGGGTCCCACTCCAAATGAGATAAATTTTGAATAATTTTTGGGAAATAGAATGGAGAATGGAGAATGGAGGAAGAATAATATCCCAATTCTTAATGAGTTAAAGTTTAGTTTTGTACTCTCCACTGCATCCGTACTCCAATTCCCATTATGTATAATTTTTTTCAATTTTTATTTCTAATTTTACAATGTTTGTTAATAAATTTTCTTTTTACTTTTACCAAATGTAAATAGACTATAACAGGAAGAAAGCCATACAATATAATTCTTATTCAACCCAAAAATATTGTTATGTTTTATTTTTTTCTATTAATGTGCTGCTCTATTTAAACATTTTTCAATTTTAATATCATTTTAAGATATTATTTCAAACTTTTAGGGATTTTTAAAAATAATTTAAATACTTTATAATAAGGTGATAACTTTATTTAAGTCTCCCATTTTTAATTTATTGAAATCATGTATCTATACCTAGTATAAGATAAGTAAATGGAGCATAGGGTGGGGATGAAAAAATCATTCCCTGCTTGGAGAATCCCCATTCTCATCCCATTAAATTTATTAGGAAGTTGGATGAGAGAATGGAGGTGAAATTTTTAATGGGGTGGGGAATGGGGTAGGCCTCCCTACACTGACTCCACCCCATTGCCATCCTTAAATGGGAACTTGATTTTTTTAGGTTGAAAATCATTGAAAATCAAGTTCCCATTCCCAAGATTGAACATTTTACCCTATTCAATTTTTAAAATATCCAAATTAACCTCAATTATATTTTGCATTTTGTTCTAGTTTTCAGTACTTTACAGAATTTATAGAAATACTTGCAAATCGTTCTTTATTATTATTTTTATTGTTATTATTGTTGTTGTCATAGTTATTACTATCATCATCATCATCATCATCATTGATACTATAATAATAGATAATAATAATATTAAGGACAATAATTAACTAAGGACATTTTAGTAACTCTAACCGTCCATTCTAATTCCTAAACAAGTAAATAACTATAACCTATTCCAATTCTGATTCCTACGGTTCAGGTAAGAACTTATTCTAATTTCTATTCCCTATTTTGATTCTGATCCATCCTGATAACCAATTGGTAAAAGCACCATATGAAGAATTCTAATTATCCAATTCCTTTCCATGCAATTTTCTTCTTTGTTTTTATAACTTTTATTTCCTTTCCTTCTTATCTGTTTTGCTTTATTTCTTCCCTTCCCTCTTAGATTTGTTGCCTGTTCTCTTTAGTTTTCTTTTTCCTTTCACCACTTTTTCTTTTTCTTTTCTTTCCTTTTGATCATTTTAAATTCTTATACTAATGCACTATTTAGTATTGAGCTACAGTTACTTTTAAGCCACCACTTTGTTTCCTTTTGTTCATTTTAAGTGGTTATATTGTATTGTTCAGTATTGAGATGTTATATCTTTTAAGCCACAACTGCCATGGAAAGAAGCTGTAACTATAAAATAATAATTGATAGGTGTGGTAAATATGACACTTAAATAATAATTTTGGCAAAACTAGTAAAAATATTATAAGTTCATCACCATATATATGTAGGATAAAATTAACTCAACTTTCAAACCACGATAGTAAAGGTTTACTAAAAACTTTATGGTGTGTTTACTTGTGGGATTGAGGAATGAGAATCATTGATAGTGTTTACTTACTAAAAACATAAAAGAATGAGAATGAAATTGGAGAGGACCTCACAATTTTGAGAATGAGAAATGTGAACATCATTTCCATAGAGGAAATGGGAATGAAAATGAGGAGTGAATTGATATTTGTAGCCTTAGTAAAAATTAAAAAGTTCTTTTTACCCATTTAAGTATAACTATAATAATAATTATCATGATCATCATCATAACAACAACAATTAGAACAAAAATAATAACAATAACTGTTATTGATAATGATTTTGAATAATGATAAGCACAATTATTATAATAAATAATGACAATAATCAACTAAGCTTATTTTTACAATTTGTAACAATTCATTTTGATTCCAAGACAAACTCAATACATCAATTGCAATACAACTCATTTTAATTCCGAATCCTAGAGCTTAAGTAACAATTTATTCTGTTTCCCATTCATTTTGACTCAAACCTATTTTTATTCTAGTCCATTTTGATTTATGCCCATTAGTAAACAACATTAGTACAATAGCTTTTAAGTTACAGTTGCCTAATCACAATACCAAACAACTGTAAATGGAGCCACAACATTAGGCAAGTAGCTAGTGATTAATGGAAACTCTTTATCCATGAAATGACCACGAATGCTTATTTCCAGAGTGGCAAAGCCATTTGCGTCACAATTTTTTAGTTAATTTTATAACTTACTCAAATTGCAATCTTTTTTACTTTAGTTAACTATATAGTGTTGATATATATACAAAGAGAGAGAGAGAGAGAGAGAGTCAACTTTCAAGCCAAAAATTCTAGATATTGATAAATTTTGAAACACATTTACAACATTGCAGAAGCTTGTTTTGTGTGTCTGTAGTGCTTTTCCAATAAGGTTCATTTACAACATTGTAAAAATCCTATAAAGTATGTAGATCCTTACTTGATAATTTATATATGTATATATATAAATAATCTACTAAGCACCTAGACACACAGTAGAATTCTATGACTCCTTGTCAATAGTGTCAAAACTATTTATTAACCATATAGTGCCATGTGGCACTATTGATCATCTTATAATGAGCGCAATATATGGTAAGCACTTGGACACATGGCAAAATTCTGTAACTCTCTATGAATAGTTTTAAAGTTATTGATTCACCAGACAATACCATGTGGCACTATTACTCACCTTATCATGAGTACCGTCTTCCACTAGATCATTACTCTCTCTCTCTCTCTCTCTCTCTCTCTCTCTCTCTCTCTATATATATATATATATATATATATATATATATATATTCTATTGAGGGTTCATGCACTTTATGAAAGACCAAGAAAGTTGTTATGCCATATGGTGTAATGAGCATTACATTATTACACCATATCTCATAACAATATTCCAATAATTTAACAAAATGTGGAAATCCTAAGAAAATAAGTAAATCCTAAGAAATTAAGTACTACATATATATATATAACAAAAATTTTTACATAAAATCTCAGTCTTTAAATTGTAATTAACTTAATGGTTGAACTTACTATTAATTTACATTTCTTTAAAAAGGGAAAATTAATATAAATTGGATCCCATCAATTTAAAAATATAGTTCTTCCCATTTTATTTTCCTCTTTTTTTATCTCTAATTAGTTTTCAATGCTCTATATTTTTCTTCTCTTTCCTACACAATCTTGTACGCTAATTCTTCCTCTTCTTCCTAGGTGAGTTTTGTTTTTATTCGTTACATGTAATTCGTATATAACAGAGAGCACAATTATAACTCACACTTGAATAAGGGGATTTTTATCTTTTCTTAAAATCAATAGGTAAATATGAAATTATGGTAATCATTTACAATTATTGATCCAATTATACACTGAAATTTTTTATGGCTAAGATTTGTGTAAGAAATAACAAGAAAACTATTAGAGTATATAGCGACACAATTTATTATTTTTTCAGCTTCTATAGCTTGCAAATCACTTTTTTTCTACCATTTAATTTAAATTACTTTATTATTTCTTGTAAAAAAAAATTTGTTATTGTTTGTTTATGATATAGCACTTTTTTATTTGTTCTTTTATATTTGTTGCTATTAAAAACACCTATTTGGGGAATGAAATTGGGCGACTATATACCCTCTAAATAAAGGGTGAGCTGAGGATAGGAGGGCTTTTTTGGAGGTATTCTTGATACCATGAGAGGACTTGCTCGGCCAAGATGTCATTGTGGTCGTTGTACAAAGACCACCTCGACCAGAGGTTCAATAAGGTAATTACGAGTAGACAACCTCATTGTATGATTACCAGGCATTCTAGTCATAAGCAGTCCCAAAATTGCGAGCAACACGGTCACCAGCATGTGTATCTTCCGAGAAGTATGTACATAATGAACTCTTATTCTCTTTCTATTTCCAACTCCTATTCCTCTTCATTAATCGATTCATATCCTCTTACGGATAGGATAAACCAGAAATAAGGGGAAATAGAGGGGACCGAGGGTGGGGGGCAGTCTATAAAAGCAGGGAAGAACAAAGGCAAAAGGGGAACAAGGTTAAAGGGAAAAAAAAAAGGCCGCAGCTCTCTCTCTCTCTCACTCTCTCTTATTGAATCTTAATCGCTTTCTTATGAGTTAAATTGTTTATACGGCCATTGAGAGTTGTTTTGAGTTTTTCCAAGAAAAATATATGGATTACTAACTTGAGCGTCAGAGGGTTATTTCCGAAAAAAACTTCTGGCGCCCTCTAACTGTTTGTCACGGGTCTAGGTTCCCTTGTCGTGGTCGAGCCGTTTGTTGGTTCGAGCAGGAGCAAAGCGGAATTGTTCTCGCCGAGCACGAAATCAGAGGGTAAGAGAAGCGTTGTTACAGAGTCAAGGTACTTACCAGATTTTTGTATCAACATTTTGGCACCATCTGTGGGGAATTGAACAAAAATCTATTACCGTTCGGTTGCTCAAGATAAGAAACCACTGCAAGATGAATTTAAGAGGGAGTGGATCATAAGGGGCCGACTAAGGGGCCATTGAGTCATCCACAAAAACAGTGATTGCAATTGAAGCAGTGGAGAGGGCGATGCAGGTGTGGATGGAACAGATGGAGAAGCAGATGGAAACCATTACATCGGTTCTGCACGAATTAAGGGAAGGGTAAAGGACGTTGGGAGGAAATATCTCCATTAACGACAGAGATACCTCAGAGCCGTTCGTAGCAGTGGCTCGGGGAATTCGAAGCCCTATATTGAATGAAGAAAGGTTGAACTCTGAAGAAATTGAGTTGAGGTAGCCGTCTGCACAACACTGAACACGAGCAGGATCAAGTACCTCTGCAGAATCTTAATTGCACCACAAAGTTGGAAGCAGAGGTACGGAGGCTAGCCCAAGTCATCAATGAGATGCTAGCCACACTAAAATTCCAAGCTGAAGGATTATGCTAGATAGAGCCTCTCCTTTCTCAGTCGAGATCATGAGCATGGTCATTCCACGAGACTTCCATCTCCCCGACCTCAAATACACGGGGAAGAATGACCCCTTGGTCCATATCGAGTGTTTCAATGATGTGACTGGGGTGCAGGATTTAACCTAGGCTCAAAGATGTAGGACATTTCCGCTAACTTTTGAAAGGCAAGCACCGGACTAGTATCGGAAGCTACCCTAGGGAGGTACTACTAGCTTCGAGCAGATGTGCCAGTAATTTGCCTAACATTTTCGCAGGGCGGTAGTATCAGAGGATAACATGATAGAACTACTGGGCATCAAGCAAGGAGAAAACGAGAATCTTAGGGAATTTTTAAAAAGATATCATCGAACAGTACTCGACTTTGGGGCCTACAATCACCTTCAAGCTTTGAAGCGACTGAAGGAGAGAGTAAGGATTGGGCAATTGTGGTACAACCTAAGGAACCCTATTGTGTAATCCTACACCATGAGATATGAGCAGGCTAAGAGGGACGCTGAGATCGAGGAGGAAAAAGAAGCACGGAAAAAGAGTGAGTTACTAGAGGGTTGCGAAAAAAGGAACAGAAGGCACATAAGGTTGGAGGGCCAGTGGAGTAGAAAGATAGCTCCTCTGCGACCAGAAGTATGAATGGCCGCGACTTTCTACACCACACCTGTCTAAGGTTAGCGCCTTACGAGCAGAGCAAAAGTAACTCGAGCAGGTCACCAAGCAAGGATCGTTGGAGGGAAGTAAGCCATCTGCGAGCCTTCCCTTATCGTATTCCTTCGACCACACACCATGTACAAGTTACCAGACAAGACAGGCAAGACCCACCACCATGCTCCGCAGCTAACAGCAATTTCCTTAGGAATAGAACTACACAGATGATTGACCAGAGTCCGTCGTACCGATGTTAAACACCTTTGAAGGTCCCGCTAATGGAATTATACCACACTATAAAGAATTGTGGTCTATTGTACCATCCTATACTGATAATAATGCCAACCAACAAGCGGGATAGAAGCAGGTTTTGCGAGTTCCATAACACTCATGGCTACGCCACAATTTAATGTCGTGACCTTAAAAATCAAGTAAAGGACTTGGTAAGGAACAGATATTTTGATGATTTTATTGAGGTAGCCCACCTTGTACTTGTCTTGTAGAGCTGAATGAGGGAATAAGGCGAGGAGGTTGAGGGCGAGCAGCCTGTCATAAAGGTTATTGTGGGAGGTCCAACTCTAGTTGAAGACTTAAACAGAGCTAGGAAACGTTATTCCAGATATAGGATGACGTGTAGGGACGTTCTTTTCAACTTGCCTGCGATGAAGCAAGTAAGAACCAAGCAGGTGCCAATAATGTGGACCGATGATGATGAACAGGGTGTGTTATACCCTCATAAAGATGCCTTGGTGATAAAAGCAAACGTTGCGGCAAAAGAGCTCAATAGGAAACTAGTGGACTCAGGCAGCTCCATAGATGTTGTGTTTAAATCAATCCTGGACAACATGAGAATCTCGAATTTATTACTTGAGCGCACCAGCACATCTTTAAAGGGGTTTGGGTGTGGAAGACCGACCCCTCTTGGCATGCTGGAACTTCTAGTAACGATAAGGTCTACCTCATACGTAAAGATGATGATGTTGGATTTTGTTATGGTGGACAAGCGAAGCCTCTACTAGGTTATGTTAGGAAGACCCTTTTTGAGGATTAATAGGGTGGTGATGTCGAATCATTACCTAGCTCTAAATTACTGTGCGAATGGCGTCATAGGGGTAGTAAAAGGTGACTAGAGAATTGCTCGTGGGTGCTATGCATCCAATGCAAAAGAGTGAATGCAGATCACTTCCTTTGATGTGAGAGGAGAATAAAAAAAAGGAAGACAAGAGCCCGCCAAGAAAGTGGAGGTAGTGAGCATAGAGAATGGAAGCATTGGGAAGACTCTAAAGATCTAGTCGAAGCTCAAGGAGGAGTTAAAAAAGGATCTGGTTCGTTGCTTACGAGCACATATAGATTTGTTCGTCTGGTCGCATAAAGACATGCAAGGCATCAATCCGAACATTTCATGCTACCGATTAGCAATTCAGAAATGTGCTCAACCGGTAAAGTAGAAAAGAAGGTGCTTCAACCAGGATAGATATGAGCCATCAATATCGAGGTGAAGAAACTCTTGAAAGTAGGTTTCATCAGGGAAGCAAACTATCCGGAATGGGTATCCAATGTGGTTTTAGTGAAAATGGCCAACAGTAATTCGATGATGTTCGTTGATATTACTGACCTCAACAAGGCCTACCCGAAAGATAGTTTCCCTCTCCCAAAGATCGACCAGCTGGTCGACTCCCCTATGGGGTACAACCAGATCCCCATGCTGGAGCAGGATGAGGAGCATACGGTTTTCATCACTAACCAAGGGTTGTTTTGTTACAAGGTAATGCCGTTTGGTCTCAAGAATATGGGCATAACATACTAGAGACTGCTAAACAAGATTTTTAAGCCTTTGCTCGGACGTACGATGGAGGTGTACGTGGATGACATGATCACTAAATCGAAAGTCCCAGCCAAGCACACAAAGCACTTGGAGGAGACCTTCGTGCTATTGAGAGAATATAAGATGAAGCTAAACCAAGAGAAGTGCGTCTTTGGAGTTAGTTCAAGAAAATTTTTAGGGTTCATAGTTAGCCACATGGGATTGAGGCTAATCCAGAGAAGATACGAGCCATGACACAAATGAGATTGCCTAGCAATCTAAAGGAAATACAAATCTAACCGGGAAGGTGGCAGCACTGAGTCGATTTATGTCTAAAGCAACCGAAAAGTGCGACCATTTCTTCTAAGCCATGAGGAAGGGAAAGAAAACACAATGGACCACCGAACGCGATGAGGCTTTCTAGAAATTGAAGGAGTATTTACTACGAGCTCCCTTATTGTCGACACTATGAGCAGGTGACATATTATATTTATACTTGGCTGTATCCAAACATGCTATGAGCTCGGTATTAGTGTGCGTAGAGGCAGGGGATTCAATACCCAATGTGCTACATGAGCAAGGCCTTGCTCGAGGCTGAAACCTAATATCCGACAATGAAAAGATGGACTCTAGCTCTAATCATTGCTTTTCGAAAACTAAAATCCTATTTTTAGGTGTTTCCAATTATTGTAGTGATAGACCAACCATTGCAACAAACTCATCACAAGCCAGCGACTTCTAGGCGGCTAGTGATGTGGTCGGTAGAGCTGAGCGAGTTTGACATAAGCTAGAAACCTCGAGCAACAATCAAGGCTCAGGCACTCGCAGACTTTCATTGCAGAATTTATAAGAGATAAGGTGGAAATTAACCCGCCACCCACAGAGACAACTGAGGATGAAAACCAAGTATGGCAGGTGATTGTGCATGGATCTTCCATGGAACAGGGGGTCGGAGCAGAAGTAGTCCTTAAGAGCCTAGAAGGCTAGGAAATCTCCTATGCAGTGTGGCTGGAGTTCAAAGCCACGAACAATCAAGTGGAGTACGAAGCCTTCACAGCAGGATTAAAGTTGGCTTAAGCTATCGGTGCCAGAAAGGTGAGGGTTTGTATCGACTTCCAATTAGTAGCCAATTATATTGAGAAGAAGTTCCAACCTAGAGACGAAAGAATAAAGCAATACTTGAAGAAAGCTAGGCAGATGATTGCAATGTTTGAGAAGTTTGACGTTGAATAGATCCCACGAGTAGGAAATTATCGAGCACATATTCTTGCTCGAATGGCTGTTATATCTGATGCAAGAATGTCTAGGGTAGTACCAATGGAAATCAGGACTAGGGCTTGCATCGACGAAGAGCAGGAGGTAATACAGATAGAACGGGAAAATTCGTGGATGGACTCGATCATCTCTTATCTTCGGGATGGGGTTTTACTAATAAATAAAACACGAGCATGGAAGTCAAAATATCAGGCATCCAGGTACACGCTGATTGATGGGGTATTGTATCGGTGGGGCTACACCTTACTGCTTTTGAGATGTTTAAGTGATGATGAGGCTGATTATCTGTTAAGAGAAGTGCATGAGGGGATCTGTGGCAACCATTCAGGGGGACGTTCTTTGGCTTTCAAGGCCTTTAGGCAAAGGTGTTCTAGCCAACACTACACTAGGATACCCAGGAGAAGACTAGAAGTTGCAAAAGTTGCCAGGCTTTTGCCAATATCCCAACGTAACCACCAGAGGTGTTAACCGCAATGTCGTCACCCAGGCCATTTGCTCAACGGGGAATTGATTTGAAAGGGCCAATGCCAAAGGGCTGAGGAGCAACAACACATGCAATTGTTGCAATAGACTACTTTACTAAGTGGATAGAGGTCGAAGCCCTCAGCACGATTACGGAGAAAAGAACCATTGACTTTGTATGGAGGAATCTCGTGTGCAAATACGAAATTCCTCATTTGCTCATAACAGATAATGGCTAGCAATTTGACAATCACAATTTCAGAAGTTTTTGCCAAAACTTAGGAATAGAGTTGAAGTTCTGCTCGCCGGCTCATCGCAAGGCTAACGAGCAGGTGGAAGCAGCTAAGAAGACGATAAATAGGTTGTTGAAAACGTGATTGGGAGATAAAAAGGGAGCTTGGGTGGATGAGCTGTTGGGAGTTCTGTGGGTGTACAGAACTACCCATAAGACCGCCACGGGGGAGACCCCATACAGAGTAATGCGAGTGGTTGGACCAGGAGCCTACAACCTTGCTTACGTGAATGGACAAGAGGTGAAGTGGCCATGGAACGCGTAAAACCTCAAGAAATATTTCCAGTAAGAATTTTTTGTGTTCAAGTAGAGGATTTATGTTTATTCAAGTATTGAGTTACTTTGGTACAAATTGCAAACAAGGATCAATGTGAATTCTAGTACTTAAAGACTCAAAAGCAAAAAAAAAAAAAGACCTAAAGTCTCAAAGCCTGCTCGAGGCAAGACAAGTCAGAATTCACCAAATTTTTACTCAGCTGAGTGAAAGTGAGTATATGACTTTATGAAGATTTTGAAGGGCAAAAAAGGACCTAAAGTCTCAAAGCCTTCTCAGCTAAGTGAAAGCGAGCAGAAGATTTTATAAGGCAAAAAAGACCTAAAGTCTCAAAGCTTGCCCAAGGAGAGATAGGTCAGAATTCGCCAAATTCCTGCTAGGTTGCGTGAAAGCAAGTAGATGATCTTATGAAGACTCTCAAGGGCGAAAAAAGACCTAATGTCTCAAAGCCCACCTGAGGCAAGACAGGTCAGAATTCGCTAAATTTCTTGTCAACCAAGGGTGGGCGAGCAGATGATTCAATGGCAGAGAGATTGCCAAAGGCAAAAAAGGCTTTAAAGTCTCAAAGCCCATTCAAGGCGAGACACAAAGTTAGAATTTGCTAGAGTCTGATTGGCTAGTTGTCAGCGAGCAGACGCTATGATATTACAAAAATTCTCGAGGGGAAAAAAAAGAAAAAAGAAAAAAAAAAGACTTAAAGTTTCAAAGCCTGCTCAAGCCAAGACATGTTAGAATTTGCCAAGTTCCTGCTCAGCTAAGTGAAATGTGAGCAGACGATTTTCAAAGGCAAAAAAAAAAAAAAAAGAGGGGACCTAAAAGCCTCGAATCCTAGTCAGCATAAGACACAGGAAAAAACTTGCCAGACCTAATCCTGGTATAATATTATGAAAATAAGTAACTTTGAAGCCTCAAAAGTTGCTCACTCGGTTAAAAGTGGATAAACAATTCATTGTCGAAAATGTTTTAAAATGTAGGGGCTAAAGAACAGACAGCCTAGTGGGGTAATACTTTATAGTTTCCAATCTTGATTCGTTTCACTCTCAACACTAGAAACTGGAGGACTATTGTTTGGGGAATGAAATTGGCCAACCATATACCCTCTAAATAAAAGGTGTGCCACGGATAGGAGGACATTTTTAGAGGTATTCTTGATACCATGAGAAGACCTACTCGACCAAGAGGTCATCGTGGTCGTCGTACAAAGACCACTTAGACCAAAGGTTCAATAAGGTAATTACGAGTAGACAACCTCGTCGTATGATTATTAGACATTCTGGTCATAAGCAGTCCTAGAATTGCGAGCAGCACGGTCACCATCACGTGTATCTTCCGAGAAGTACGGACATAATGAACTCCTGTTCTCTTTCGGTTTCCAACTCCTATTCCTCTTCGTTAATGGATTCCTATCCTCTTATGGATAGGATAGGTCGGAAATAAAGGGAAATAGAGGGGACAGAGGGTGGGGGCAGTCTATAAAAGCAGGGAAGAACAAAGGTAAAGGGGAAAAAAAAAAGGCAGAAGCTCTCTCTCTCTCTCTCACTCTCTCTTATTGAATCTTAATTGTTTTCTTTTAAGTTAAATTGTTTATACGGCCATTGAAGGATGTTCTGAGTTTTTCCAAGAAAAAAAGCCCGATTACTGACTTGAGCGTCGGAGGGTTATCGCCGGAAAAACTTTCGGCACCCTTTAACTGTTTGTCACGGGTGCAGGTTCCCTAGTCGTGGTCGAGCCATTTGTTGGTTCAAGCAGGAGCAAAGCGGAATTGTTCCTGGCGAGCACGAAATCAGAGGGTAGGAGAAGCGTTGTTGCAGGGTCAAGGCACTTATTAGATTTTTGCATCAACAACACCTATGAGAGAAGATATGGAGGGGAGAATTAAGGAGATGGTATTAAGAATAGATAAGATAAGTAGAGAAACAAGGAAAGTAGAATTTAAAAATGTTAATAGTTATTACAAAGATTAATATTATTAATTTTGGTCGGGCCCAATTTTTATTAATTTTTTATTAAAAAAGAAATTCAAATTAACATTACTTTTAGTCGTCGGATTAGTTATGATTTAAGGATTGAGATCTTGTAGAAAAATGTGATAAAAAAGAGGGTTTCCCGATTGTGGCCTATACATATAAATTCGGGCCCATACACACTCACACACAAACATATATATATATATATATGTATAGCCTTTATTGTTCAATTAATTTATATAGAAATGAGCCTTAGATGCTTGATGAGTGACTTTCAAGTATCTTTCATTGAATGGTCACCCAAATTCAAATCTTGAGGAATATGAATAAAAAATTGATTTGAATTTAGTCTACCCCACATTTTCATATAATATTAGATTTTTAAAAAAAATTTCACGTATGTCCCCATTTCAATTTTTCCCCCTACAATTAGAGTTACAGACTTATTTTAGAAAAAAATTAAATTATATATTTTTTGAATAAATTTGTCATCAGCAAGCTAAATATTAGTGTTGCTTTAGCTTAGTATAAAAAAATTATGATTTGTCTAATTGAAATAAAAAAAAAGTTGGTCAATATGTTGTAAAATCATCATTAGTATTAGAAAGTTACAAAACGACATAATAGCAATTAATAGTATATTCATAATTGCATAGTTTATTTACTTCATAATACTTGTTCTTTTTCTTTTATTAAATTAAATTATTCAAATATTTTACATTTTCTTATCACTGAAATAAAACGTAATTTTTTGAATTTACAATTTTATTATTTATATTATAACCTTAATTTTGCTAAGAGTTTTGACTTTGCATATCTCTCTATCTATCTATCAATAATCTATCTCTTTGTTTATTTCACACACACATATATATATTTCCAATAAATTTATAAATTAACCGGCGTACTAAAAAATAAAAGTTTCTAGGTCCGCCCTTGACCATAACGTGCTTAAATCCAAGAACTCTTCTCGAATGAGGGTCAATTTTTTAGGCCAAACGTTATTTTAGTTATTGAGATTACTTAGAATTAAAAGAATCTCCAAACCGGATGCGATTCAGTGTCTTCTTTTCTTCATCTTCGTAAAGTTAAAATGCTCACCATTAGTCCCCATCACAACCGCTGGAATAACTGTCAATGACTCTTTAGGATGATTGTCGAAATTTTCTCTTACTTTTTTAGTAATATTTTATCTAGTGATTAATAAATATGATCTCTTCTGTGTAAGAGAATCATTCTTTTATTTGCTTGGAGATCTGTAAAAGAATTTATCTATTCTTCATGTAAATTATCCTATGGAATCTTAATGGTGTATCTCATACATACTGGATGTTCTTCATTGTACTGCCTATATCAAATCCGAACACTTGAAAGCTCGTTTAAGAGATGGTTGCCCAAACATTTATTTTCTTAGTCCATGAACTATTCCAAGCTACTGTAAGATTATTTTTCTTAACAGCTCCGTCACATGCAGGGCAGACTTTTTTGGAGGAATTAAGTAAAATATTTGACTCTAAATTAGACAACAAATAAATCCTTTAATATATATTATTAAATAGAAAAATATTTACATTTTAAATGTAAAAATAATGGCTAATAATTCACTTTTCGACAAATATGTAATTTTTATAAATGCCTTTCGAGTAAGGCGGGGGCTAAAGGCGGAGTCAGGATTTTTTTTTTAAAGGTAGGGTAAAATTGTTTTAAGATTCAAGATTTTTTCAAAAAAGAATTTACAACTACTAGAAATCAATGCATTCCGAAGAAGAGACATAACGCTTACACATTAGAACTTATATTCCATAAAATGAATTATGAAGTATACAAATAAAAATAATTACTTGTCCCTAAAATTTGGCCGAGTAATTTTCAAGCAACTTTAATTTATTAGTCTCTGGATTTTAAATCCTGAGTGAAGGTAGGAATTAAAAAAATTTATTTAGTTGGATATTTCCCATACCTCTACTTTTTTACAAAAAAAAAAATCATTTAGAATTAGAATTCTGATATAGTGGCCAAGTATCTAAGAATCGTTTGAGCCTACACTTGTATATAGGTTTGACTGTTTTACTCTACAAAATCTGGTAGTCTAAACTTACATTCAAAAGCTAGCACTTCATGGGTTAAACTCATACTCAAAAGTTAATAAGGTTTCCTTAAGCTTATATTCTTAATCTAAAAATTATTATCAATGACGTGGTATCCCAACACTATGAAGAGTCGCTAAACTTTTTGAATAGGTATTAATTTTTGAAATAATGATACAGGGTATACTTTTCACTTGGAGCAAATTATGGGGGTATTATTGTCCATTTTCCTTCCGAACAATTTTCTATATAAATTCACGGAAACGCATTAACTAACTAACTAGCTAGCATACCTAACTGAAGCAGAGACTTGGAGCAGCTTATGGCTCCAAAGGGTTTCCTGATGGCTTGTTTACTTGCTTTTACACTGCAAATCTTCTTCACGCCTCCAATATCATCTTCAGCTTCTCTTCTCTCCAAGTACAGCTCTTCTATAAAGGTATAAATTATTAACTAAAAGCTGCTTATTTATGCATTGCTTAACTATTAATTAATTTGTATGTTCGATTCATAATTAATTAAACTCATGCTGTATGTAGGATTTGATTAAACTTGGAGAAGGATGTGTGAACCACCCAGAGGATGTTTCTGTTTTGGTTAGAAACGGTGCGCTGTATACAGCTAATGGAGATGGTTGGGTCTAGTATTTCATCCTCCATAATGAAACATTGGTTAATTGGAAGCGTATAGACAGTAAAACTTTTCTTGGAATCACAACAACAGAGGAAGGTGATGTAATTGTATGCGACACTGAAAATGTGAGACAACTTAATTAACCTCAAGCTTAATTATTGTGTGCGTGTGTGTGTATTTGAAGAAAATTAATCATCTTGAATTCGTATTCCAATTCACGTGATCGACAGGGTTTGCTTAAGGTTAGTTAAGCCGGCGTGGAGGTTCTCGTTCCAGAAGTAAGGTAACAGTCAGGTTCAATTTCGTTCGATCAGAGCATGCATGCAGGCAAATATAATGCAACCATGTATATGTATATGTTACATGATTATAGAAAATATTTGGTCCGGGATCCCACTCTTTACATTTTACAACATTGTCAATGTGAAAAATCCGTTTACAATTAAAGGGGATCCTGGACTTTATAAAATCTATAGGACCCCGGATTAGAAGCTTACTCTCCACTTACATATCATTAATATAATTCAATTGTACAATTAATTTGATTTGATCGATCAGGTTTACAAATGATGTGATAGAAGCATCAGATGGTAGTTTATATTTGACTGTGTCAAGCACAAAATACACACCCGCAGAGTACTACAAAGACCTGGTGGAGGGAAAACCTTATGGGCAGCTGCTCAAATATGATCCTGAATTGGAGGAAACAACAGTTTTTCATGAGGGTTTCTACTTTGCTAACGGCGTTGCACTCTCAGAAGACGAAGAGTTTGTGGTTGTTTGTGAATCATGGAAGTAAGTACTAATAATTGAATTAATAAATAGCATAGCATCCGTGCATGACGGGTTAATTCGCTAAGTAGTTAGACTGATAAATTAATTTTCTTTCAGATTCCGGTGCAGAAGATATTGACTGATAAATAATCATGGACTTTAACGATCCTAATGCAACCTACATATACTTTGTCACTTCAGCTGTCGAATTTGAAGACAATCTGTACATGGCCAGCATCCAATCCAATTTCATTGGGAAACTGCCACTCATTGCTGCAAAAGCAGAACTGGCGCCAAAAGCTACCATTTAAAATAGCATGCATCACCCACAATGGATTATATCTTGTGGGTTATGGTACAGGAGATTGGATTATATCTTCAGAATGAGGATAGAGAGACTCGTGTCAGATGAAATTCTCAAACCTTTATATTTCATAGATTTTGATATTTGTATTAATTGTATCAAGGGAAAACAAACCAATAAAGGAGATTTAAAGCCAACAGGACTTTGAATGTCTTAGAACTCATGCATACAGACATTTGTGGGTCATTCCCTATGGTTGCTTGGAATAATCAATAATATTTTATAACGTTCATAGATGATTTTTCTAAAAATGCCTACATATATCTCTTTTATAAAAAGTCAAAGGTTTTGGATATGTTAAAAAATTTTAAGCTTGAAGTTGATAACTAACTCAGTAAAAGAATTTAAAATGTTTGATCTGACCATAGTGGTGAATACTATGGTAGATTTGATTGTTTAGTTGAGCAACATTCATAACCGTTTTCTAAATTCCTACAGAAATGCAATATCATCGCACAGTACACTATGTCGGGTTCGCCCACTATGAATAGTATTGCTGAAAGATAAAAAAAGATGCTTAAGGACGTGGTGAGAAGTATTATTTCTCATTCTACTTTACTAGAGTCACTTTGGGGAAGACTGAAGCATATATCTTTAATAAGGTTCCAACTAAAGCAACTGTCAAAATCCTTTATGAGCTTTAGACAGGCAAAAGCTTGGCCTAAAACAATTGCAAGTTTGGGAATGTTTAGCTGAAGTAAGGACTCATGGGCCTAATGAGAATAAATTGGACTCAAGGTTAGTAAGTTGCTATATTATTAGATATTCTGAAAGATCTAGGGGGTATAAGTTTTATGATCCCACAACTAAGTTGATTTTTGTGTCAGAAAATGCTTGGTTCTTTGAGAATGTCAAGTTTGTAGGAAGAGATACAGTTAGGGACTTTGTCTCTAAAGAGCAATATGTTGATATTTGCATAGATGTTATTGGCATTGATCAAGGTCTCATTCCTGACTTTGTTCAAGATACAACAGATCAAGATAATGTTAGAGAATCCCTATACAAGAAGTTGATCTAGAAGAACAAAATCTACCACCTCAAAAACCTATGCCATTAAGGAGATCCACTGGAGAAAGGAAAAGTGCAATGCCAAATGACTACATTGTATTTCTCCAAGAACATGAGGAAGACATCGGTGTGAAAGAAAATGATGCAATCAATTTCCATTAAGTCATGAAAATTTCTAACTTTCAAAAGTGGATAGATGCAATGAATGAAAAGATGAAGTCTAAGAAGGACAGTAACGTATGAGATCTTGTTTTATTGTTAGAAGGTACGAGACCTATTGGTTGTAAATAGATATTTAACACCAAGAGGGTTCGAAAGGCAATATAGAAAGGTACAAGGCTTGTCTTGTCGTAAAGGATTGTACATAGAAAGAAGGCATCAATTATAAAGAGACTTTCTCTCTGATTTCTTCGAAAGACACTTTTAAGACCATAATGGCATTAATGGTGCATTTCAACCTTGAGTTATATCAGATGGATGTGAAGACGGCGTTTCTCAATAGTGACATTAACAAGACAATCTATATGGTAGATCTAGAAAATTTTGTGTCAAGAGACCCAAAGAATATGGCTTGCAAACTTAAGAAATCAATGTATAGGATTAAGCAAGTATCTCAACAATGATATTTTAAGTTTCATTAAGTGATCATCTCATTCGGTTTTAAGATGACTTTAGTCGATGGTTGTATGTACTATAAGTTCTATGGGAACAAGTGTTATGGATTGGGTTCAATCTCTTAAAATATAGGTGTTAGTGCGCAAGTGTACACAACAAGTAATAAAATAATAAGTATTTGAGTATCGTCTCCATAGGGATTGATGCTATCAAAGTTGCTACAGCAATTCTTGTAGTGTAAATTCATTTAATCAAATTAACTCTTTTATCAAGTAAATTAAACTAAATAATTTAAATAACAGAAAAGTAAAATGCAACAAAATAAATTAACACTTTTCACACAAGAATGTAATCACTAAGAATAATGTAGTTGAGTGAATCAACTCACTTTATAGTATTGACTGTTTTTCTGTTATAATACTGTTGCTACAACAACCATTACAGCACTGGGTAGAATCCTCATGCATCCTCAACTGTTGCCTACTGAAATTCTTATATCGATATGTAACCTAACAATGACTAGCTATTATGCTATCACAGGATATAGCATTATGCGATAAAGGTTTTTAATACCCTACAAGGTGAATCCCTATGTCTAGTTCATCACTAGCTTTAGATTAGGCATGGCCTTATTCAAATTGAGTTAACACAACTTAAGAAACCTAATTTAAAACCAAATATTATTATGATATGTTCCACTAAACAGGCCCTTTTGTGGCTCTCTTTTAGTTAGAATCACTAAATAAGTGGTCAACAGAAATAGTGAATTAAACTAAGTTTTATCAAAACAAAAGGCTATAGCAATCACGCAGCAACACAATAAAATCAATCAATAAACCATCAAATTCGTTTATCACTCAACCACAAGAAAATTTCGTTCATGATTTGTGACAAAATATAAACAAAAGCCATTTCAGGCATCAAGTACGTCACAATGAATCAAAGAAAATAGGTAAAGATAAGATAGGAGTGAGTTTCCCTTCTAAGTTCTTAATGTCTTCTTCCTTACACCTACAACCTTTTTATTCAGCCTGGATTTTTCCTGTTCTTTGTTGTTTTCTTTTTCTTTTCTCAATTTTTCTTGTGGATGATGGCCCCCCTTTGTTTCTCTTGTGTGTGTGCTTCTTTTATAGTTGAGAACTAGGGCAAACAGAAGTATAGGACGCATATTTTTCTAGATTTGAAAACTGCAGATTGCATCCTTTTTCTGAGATTTACATGAAATTTTCTCGTTTGTTGCTCAAAGATTGCTATAGCAACGTTGTTCAAGCATTGTTATAGCAACGATTACTACAGCATTGGCTATAACATCTGCACTGTTTCAAACTCATTTCCACTTTTCTCCAGCCAAATTCTTTCCTCATTCTTGCAAGCTCCTTGCATAGCATTCCTTCTTTGCAAATTGCATTTTCAATTGCCTACAATCAAGCACATGATCTATGCACACCATTTATTTTAAAACAACCTAATTTATTGAGAATAAACTAAAATTAACTAGGTATGCAAAATATAAGTAAAATGCAATTAAAACATGTGTATTTACTCTCTAAATAATTTCGATTTAAGTCCAAAAGTGTTATAGATAACTCTCATTTCGTACAATTATCAAACCCTCAAACTTAAACCATTACTTGTCCTCAAGTAATGACATCAACCCTAACATTTGAATCACACAATCATGCAACACATACTTAGCTCTGTCATCACCTTTGCAAGGATTTTTCCAACCCTCAGATCACACTTTTAATCATGCAAAATTGCCGCAGCAGTTCAAATCTAGACTTTAGGCCTCATTCCATCCAAAGTGTGTGTACGTCGCCTTTACTAAATCCATAGGTACTGCAACATTGCACAACTACTATACCATACTCAAAGGTAGAACTTTTAATGTACAGGGGTAAAAATCACAACAAACTTTAACTGTGCTACAGTAACAAAGTTTTTGTTTTAGGTCACTCACAATTCTGTTCAATGAATCATTGATTTTTCATGTGAATGCTTATCACTTATGGTAATGAGACCCAATTACTCAACAGATGCGCAATTCAGAGTTGCTGTAGTAGTGCTCATAACATAGTCTTATCTAAAGACACCTTTGACTCAAGGCTGAACATAAGGCTCATGAACAGACCTGGTTACTCAATATCCCCGATAAAGGACCAAACAAATAAATTTATTTATTTATATTACAGTAATGCTCATATCTTTTGTTGTCTTTGGACTCAAGTCTGCATATGAGGTGCATACTTAGCCCTAGTTACTTAGCAACTTTAGCCATTGGAGCATAATTTATTTCATAATAAGCATAGTTTATTAAAAATTCCCCTAAACTTTATGAAACTTAATCAAAGCCTCAGTGTTGAGATAAAAATGTAGCCCTATCTTTGAACTATTCCTATTTGGTAATCACAAAACTTGACACTCAATTTATCTTCATTAGGCATTTCAATCCATATACAAACTTAGATAACAGAGCTTCATACACACATTTACAAACATAAATAGAACACATGTCACAAACTTATTCATATTCCAACACAACCCCCCAAACTAGAGAGGTGTTGTATCCTTACATGCATAAAAAATTTAGAATGCAAACAAACAAAAAAAACCAACCATGCAAATAGAGAAATAAGAAGTGATAAACCAACAAAGCAATAAAATAGAAAAATAACAGAATAAGTTTTTGATATAGACTGAAAAATTAAATCTAGCAAGGGAACTCCTCTGTTGGTATAGAATTGCTGCAGACTGCTCACCAGAAGGTCACTTCTTCTTTGATGCACTTCAGAGACGTTCCTTCAGTGACCTTTGTAGAATGGCAACTACTACAGCTGATGATTTTTTCTTGCTGATTATGGGGGAACTGACTGGAGTGGTTCTAATAGCTTCAAACATCTTGGGCTGATGGGATCTTATACGCTTTAGGTTTGGCTCTTCTGCTGTTGTAACACCTCCAGATTGTTGTACCATTTTACGCTTGCTAGACCCTTTTTTAACTGGCGTTGAGGCAAAAGGTTTTGGTGGAGTTCTTTGTAAAATAGATAGAATAGTGTCCTCAGTAGTTATTTCCACAATGATGTCCAACAGACTTTGTTTTTCTACAGCAGTTCTTGTAACCCTGTTAATTGCTGCTACAATTTTAACATCATCTCATCTTGATCATCTTCAGAGTCTTCTTCACTCAGAACTTTTTCCTTGCCTTTGCTGGAGAGGGATAGTGGTTCATCATCCTACTTATCCTCTATTTCCTCCTCTTTTTCTTGGATGATGTGTTTTCCTTTTCAGTTAGGGGGTACCACTTAAGGTGCCTCTCTCTGCTCATCTACTTCTTTCATGTCTGTACTTTTTTCCTCTTTCTTTTCTTCCTTTTGTTCCTTTACTTCTTCCTCCTCTTTCTACTATTTCGTTTCCTCATCTCTTTGTCTATCTGCCAGTGGGGGTTCTTCCTTAGAGGCAAATTCTACTTCACTAGCTGTTGCTTCAATCAATGGAGCTCCTCTATTCTTTGCTTTGCTTGCCCACCGGAGCTCCTCTATTCTTCTTTCACCGCTTCTTTGAGCTCCCTCTATTCTTCTTTTTAAAATTAAATCTACCGATAAGTCATCAAAGAAAAATCTTAGTTCTTGCCTTAATGTATATAGCAAATTTATGCTGATGGTCTTCAAGATGAATTAGGTAATTCCAAAACCAAGTATTCTCCCTTTTTTATGCTTCAACACATTGAGTGATGCTGTCACTCAACTCTTGAAGCCTCTTTTCAAGCCCAATAACTTTTCTTACTCTTGTTATAACAGCAAGTTTTGGTGTTGTTACAGCAGTAGGTTCACCAGCAATTCTTTCTATGGTTCGAGCAGTCAAAGCTTCTTCATTCTCTATGGTTCGAGCAGTCAAAGCTTCTTCATTCTTAATTCTTTAATCTTTAGCCAAGACATGCACTCCAGACATAATGCAAAGACTTATGAAGAGAGAGGGAAACAGCAAAGCAATCATTTTGTGCTTTTTCATGGCATATTCCCTAATTCCCTTCTCAATAATTGTTCCAACATCAATTGGCGGACCCTTAAAAAGAACATATAATATAATTAACCTTTCTTGAGACACTGTGGCAATGTGTATGGTGGGCATCAGTCGAGATTTCAAAAATTTCACCCATACTTTGGCAATTGGTTTTAGGTCAATCTTGTTGACTACTCTTGCCCCCTTATTTTCTTATGAACTACCTTTTACTATAAGGGTCTTACACACATCATTCCACTTTTTATTGGCATACTCTCAGCCATTTTGGAATATTCACAGTCAACATCAAATGGCAAATTATAAAAGACATGAATTACCTTTGGTTTTAGAGGGCCTAAGTGTTTCTTACCCAAATTGTGCGTTGGTCTTGCCATAACATGTTAGCATAAAATTCTTTAACTAGTTGTAGCATATGGTTCTTTGGGTGGGCACAAAAGTCTAACTAGCCCCTTCTTATTGCTGCAGTATAAATAGTATTACATGTTCTAAAAGGCTGTGGTGGGAATTAAAACCCTTTTCTTCTAAAATCTTCCTCGGCTCGATAAATTCTTCAAATTTATCCTTGGCTTTGTAACTATGAAAGGAAGAAGGATCTTTTCCTCTAACTGTAGTTGTCTTGTATTTTGTCATGATGAAAACATTAAGGGTTGTGCTGTAGGGTGTCAAGGGGATAGGTTGTCCACACGAGAAGTGATCATTCGAAAGCTATTGATGAGGGAAACAAAGATTGAAAGTGAAAAGGCAAGAGGCACAATAAAATCCTAATATATATAAATAAAATAAATGAGGAGAAAAATCATAAAAAGGAATTAAATAAATGATTAATGAGATAAAATTGGAAATAGAGAAATTTTGAATTTAAAACCAAATCAAATTTAAAAAGGAAAGATGATGAAATCAAAAATTTAGGGATTAAGCAATCCCTTATCATTTTCATTTTGAATTGCTATGCCAGCTGTGACATTAGCTCTTAATGGTAAATATCCTCTATTTTTAATCCCTTCTGTTAATATGAACTCTTACTACAGCAAGTAATCTGATGTTATAACAATTCTGCAATAAAGTCACTTTTTCCTTATTTTTTATTTGCTGCAAAAATAAAAATTAAAGAAATGAAAACATTAACATTAACATAAAATAAAATGACAAAAGTAACGAAACAAAATTAAGCACTAGATACTAAAAACAAAAAAAATAACCATAAAAATTTAAAACACTTCCCTCATTGGGTTACATCTAAATTAGCGTTGGATTTATGGTCTTTCAGCCTGACCTTCCTTTACTTGCTTAAACTAGATATTTGAGGAATAAATCTTGTCTTGAGTCATGCATTGCATCACCAATATAATGTTTAACTCGCTGCCCATTTACAATAAACCCTTGACCAATTCTTGCATCTTTAAGATCCACAGCACTATAATGATAGACTTTGGTAAGCCTAAAAGAACCTGACCATCTTGATTTTAACTTTTTTGGAAAAAGCTTCAATCTTGAATTGTAGAGTAAAACTTGTTTGCCTGGAACTAAGTTCCTTTGCTGAATGTGTTTATCATATCATTGTTTTGTTTTCTCATTGTAAATCCTTGCATTTTCATAAGAAAACAACCTTAACTCTTTTAGTTCACATAGTTGAAGTTTCCTATGTTCTGCTACAACATGCCTGTCCATATTAAGTTGTTTTAGTGCCCAATAAGCCTTATGCTCTAACTCTAATGGCAAATGACAAGCTTTGCTATAGACAATTATGTATGAAGACATGCTAAGTGGTGTTTTCTAAGTTGTACGGTAAGCCCATAAAGCATCATGTAGTCTAAGAGACCAATCTATTCTAGTAGGGTTCACCACCTTTTCTAAAATCTTCTTCATTTCTCGGTTGGAAACTTCTGCCTGACCATTTCACTGAGGGTGTTATGGTGTAGTAATCTTATACTTGATCCCATATTTGACCAATGCTGCCGTAAATATCCTGTTGCAAAAATGGGTTCCCTCATCACTAATGATGGCCCTAAAAGTCCCAAACCTTGAGAAAATATTCCTCTGAAGGAATTTCACAATTGGCTTGGCATCATTTGTTGGTAAGACTGCAACCTCTACCCATTTGGACACATAATCCACAACCATTAAAATGTATAAGTTGCCAAAAGAAGGTGGGAATGGTTCTATGAAGTCAGTCCCTAATACATCAAATAGCTCCACTTCCAAAATATTGGTGAGTGGCATCTCATGTTTCTGAGAGATGTTACTCATTCTTTGACAGGTACCCATTCTTTGACACTTGTCACAACATTTAACAAACTCATAAGCATCCTTAAAGATAGAAGACCAGTAATAACCTGCTTGTAACACTTTTGCTGCTGTTTTGTAGCCTCCAAAATGTCCTCCATATGCTGTAGTATGACATGGCTGTAATATATTTGAAATTTCTTCATCAGGCACACGTCTTCAAATAATCTGATCTGATTTGAACATACCTTGCAATATTGATTTAAAAATGATTAAATAATTTATTTAATAATATGTTTAGCATTATAATGCTTATTAAGAATAAATAATTATTCATGTAACAAAAAATTCTATAATTATTAAATAATTTTATAATTTAAAATATGGATTTTAAATTTATTATTAAATTAATATTTAAAATATTTTGTTAATTTTTGATAAAATTATAAATACTAAATATTTATAATAAAAAGATTGGAGATATTGTAATAAAAAAAATATTTATTTAAATTATGATTTATATTTATCATTGACATTAATTGGTATAATCAATAATGCAAAATTTTTTAGTTAATAATAATAAATTATTAATTAAAATATTATATTAAAAAATTATTTTAAAATTTTAAAATATTTTACAATTAAACATATTTTTATTTTATATTAAGTACTTTTCATTTATAATAATTCAATTAAACTATGATTGAAAAAAAATTATTTACTTTTAATTTTTTTTAATAATAACAACAACAAAATTAGTGTTATAATTCAATCTAATCTTCAACTACTCGTATTAAATATCTTATCTCATATCATTCAATTTTATGTTACACGCCATACCAAACGCACCATTCAAATTAATTCCACACCTACGATCAAATGAAGCGTTTTCATATTTGAAAAACATAAAACAAAAATAATATGGTTGTGGAAGGATTAAGATGCTATAAAAGGAAGATGACAAATGGGAACTTATATGCGATGAATAAATACTTGCGAATTAAAGATAAAGCTACTTGAAATTGTCTAGTTCTCGGGATATTGGACCCTAGGTCCAATAACCTAAATAGAGCACTCCTAAATTATTTTGAACACCATTTTAGGTTGGGAGTATTTATACTTTTAAAATTATTTTGAATATTATTATTATTCTGTATTCTAATGTAATAATTAAAAATTTAAATTTTATTTTGTAAACTCTTTGAAATTTTTAAAAGTCAATTTAAATTAATGAATTTTATTTAAGTAAGACACCAACAAAACTATTCACACACCCAATATTAAGAGATTTAATACATTATTATAATAATATAATCAAACTATGTAACACAATTATTTAAACACAATTTAACACAATTTATTTACAATAAGTTGCAGACAAATTATTTCACACAATTTTAGTTATTAATTTTTTTTATTTTTGTTTAACATTAGATTTTACATCCAAAACAACTTGTAATGAGAACACAACAATAATGAAAAAAATTCTACAAATACTACCCCCCAAAAAAAAGTGAGAAGAAAACGGACAAGAGGAACAAGAAGAGCAAGAAGTGGGGTAAAAAAACAAAGGTTATTTTACAATACTTTTGTTTTATTTTATTTTTGAAAAACAATTATCACATAGTCAATTTTTTTTCAAAATATTCATTTCTTCATTGTTCATCCAAGAATTGATAAAGATGTTGGAAGCAAAAATTTTTGTGTTTAAGGCACACAAACTATAAATTGAATAATGAATGTTATATATATGATTGTTAAAAGTAATTATGTAATGTTGAGTTAAAACAAATTGTCCTAGATTATAATTCACATGTGGGATATTTTTGTAATAAAATTTGTATTTAAATTAAATTGTCTAAAATAATTTTTAGAGTGCAAATAGTTTCACCTATATTTTATTCTTAAAAATTTAGTTGAGTGGTTTTCAAGTAATTTTAGTTGGTTAGTCCTCCGAGTTTGAATTGAGAAGGAAAGAATCCAATCACAGAGTTGGGTTTTTTCACTAAAGAAGCTGTTAATGAATACATATACATGCATCTATAGTCTTACACATAAAACCCAAATCCAATTATTTTTTTTTTGCACCTTATACCTTGAATTTTGCAGTTGTATTTTCCTAAAAAATGCTTCTTTAAGTTATATAGAAATCCATGGACTCAACTCACAGTAAAAAGTAAGTTTAGAGTTGAGAGTTGGCTTAATCTTATATGATTAGTTTAATAATTATGGGGGGGTGATGTTGGAAATTATCCTCAACAAACAGGTTGTGTACAAGTCAGATTTTCACATGTAGCTCATTTTTTTTCTTGGTCCAAGTTAGGTATTGTGAGCCCTCTTGTGTATGAATCTAATACTAACACTATATAAATTCTCATGGACTAAATCATACTCTAAAGCTATCTCAAGACTAAAGCTGTCACAAACTTATATTATTAGGCTAATATTTTCAGTTGATCAAAATTTTATCTTTAACATCAGTATCCTAAAAGAATTGTTAATGACTTGTCTGTCTAAATCACGCTTTTATGTGCAAGAGTTGGACAAGTAATGAGATAAGGTGGTAAATTTCTCACAGCCCCGATACAAAAGAGACTCTTTTTCGGATAAAGCAATATTTTGTTTAATGAAGTTTCAGCAACACTAGAAAAAGTACTAGCAAAAGAAAACATATTTCTCAAAAATTATAATATTGGCCTTTTCAAATACAAAATTATTACTTAATTTTCTATTATATTATTCTAATCTATTTTTCTTAACGAATAATATATAATCTATTTCATTTTTTGTGTCACATTTTTTTTTATCATTATTGGAGTTTTTTTTAAGTTATTGCAGATTTTTATTATTATTATTTAGCTTGGCAGCAATCTAATCCCCTTCCCACCCATGTGAGCTAGTCTTTGAATTATAGCCATCTTATTTTTACAAAAAAAAAAAATTATTATACGCACATACAAACACACACACACACATTTTTATGAGATTTTACAATAGAAAATCTCAAACTTTAATAAAATAAGAGACAAGCTAAAGAAAAACACACATATATGCAAAGTATTTTGTTCTGTAGAGTATTTAAATTTGTGTTTTTTTGCCTTTTAATTTATTAGTAAAGTATTCCTTTATAAGTAAACACAAATTAAAATAAACTGACATACATAAGAATTAATTAATTTATTGAAATATAATATTATTTTTTTATTTTAATGGCATCATCATATTTACATAGTGAGGATGTCCTCACTAGAGAATTATTATATATATAGAAAATTTCTAATGAATAAAGTACGGGAACTCTCATAAGAAAAGAACTATATATATATATATATATATATATATATATATATATATATATATAGTTCTTTTCTTATGCGGGTGCTTTAGTTTTTTTCATATGGATATGTCATTAAGACATCTAGTTTAATGATGTCAGTTCAAGTACACTATTAAACCATGTGACTTAATAACATGTTTGTTGATGCAAAAATCTGGTAAGGACCCTGACCCTGCAACAACGCTTCTTTTGTCCTTTCAACCTCGTGCTCAGCAAGAATAACTCCTGCCCTGTTCCTGCTCGAAAACAGCTTGACCACGACCAAGAAATTAGTACTACCCAACGGCTCGACCACGACCAGGAGATCTACACTCACAATTGACGGTTAGAGGGCGCCAGAAGTTTTTTTGGAGAAAACCCTCCGACATTCAAGTTAGTGATGGGGCTCTTTTTTAGGAAAAACTTAAATCAGTCCTCAGTGGCCTTATAAATAACTTAACTCAAAAGAAAAAAGACTGAGATTCAATGAGAAAGAGAGAGTGAGAGATAGCTTTTTATAGGCTGCCTTCAACCTTTAATCCCTCATTCTTTCTCTTTTGGGCCCTTTACTTACCGTAGGAGGATAAGAGTTTGTTACCGAATTAGAGTTTATTGCCAAATAGGAATAGGAGTCTGTTACCGAAGGAGAATAGGATTCTATCATGTCTGCCTTTCTCGGGAAACGTACGTGCTGGCAGTCATTACTTCCCATAACTCTGGAGCTGCTTATGACCAAGATTTCTGGTTGAATGGTGATGAGACTCTGCTCGTTCAAATGATCAAACATGTGAACTCGTAGGTGGCTCTTCTTTGCCTGCTCAACCATCTGCTCGAGATAGTCTGCTTGCAATCATGACCACGATCCCTTAGTCGAGGTGATCTGCTCGTGATGACCATGATTACCTCCTGCTGGGGATCGTCTGCTCATGGTCATAATGACTACTTCCTGGTCGAGCCTTTTTTGCTCTTGGTATCAAGAGTACCTCTAAGAATCCTTTCACCTCTTAACTTACCCTTCATTTAGAGGGAATCTGGTCCCTAGTTTCATTCCCCAAACAATGTTCACATGAAAACAAATTAGAGTGCCCATACCTTTTATATATATACTTATGCGGATGCCTAAATGTGAATTTTGTGCAAATTTTCCATTATATCAAATAGCTTAATAGTTAATTGAACAGAAACACTATAATGCCATATCATGAAATAATGAATCTATATCAAATCTGTATTTGAGTATACAAACCTGAAAACCTCTGTTTGTATATCTATTAGAAATGTGGATGGTTTTGGCGATACTTTAATTTTCGTGGATGGGTATTTTTAAAATGATGGTTAGGGTATACTTCAATTTTCGAAGGGTATTGTTGTCTCTTTCCCTCGCATCAATTTTCTATATAAAGCCAGTTAACTAGCATACCTAGCCGAAGTAGTGGTTAGCAGCTCATGCCTCCGAAATGTTTCCTGCTAGCTTGTTTACTTGCTTTCACTGTACAAATCTTCTTCTCGCCTCCAATGTCATCTTTAGCTTCTCTTCTCTCCACCTCTAAGGAAAGCTCCTCTATGAAGGTATAAATATGTAAATATTAATTATTATATATGCATTAATGCCGTATATATGTGTGAAATGTTGTTAATTAATTTTGATCCTGTATTTAGGGTTTGATTAAACTTGGAGAAGGATGTGTGAGCCACCCGGAGGATGTTTCTGTTGTGGTTAGTAAGGGTCGCGTTGTATCGACTACCGAGATGGTTGGGTCAAGTATTTCATCCTCCATAATGAAACCTTGGTTAATTGGAAGCGCGTAGACAGTCAATCTCTTCTTGGACTCACGACAACAAAGGATGGTGGCGTCATTATATGCGACAATGAAAATGTAAGGCAACATAAATAACTCTCAAGCTTTAACTATTGGGTGCGTATGCGTATATTCTGAGAAATGAAAGATCATCTTTAATATATCTTTTCCCCCCAATATGGTTGATCAGGGTTTGCTTAAGGTTACCGAAGAAGGCGTAGAGGCTATTGCTCCACATGTAAGGTGATGTTGATCAGTTTTTTTTATCAGATCAGCTAGCATGCATGCTACGGCGGGCACCATATGTTATCTGTTATATTTACTTACTTAACATTAGTTTAATTTGATTTGATCATCAGATTTGCAAATGATGTGGTCGAAGCATCAGATGGCACTTTGTATTTTACTGTATCAAGCACCAAATATACACCCACTGATTTCTACAAGGACATGGCTGAGGGAAAACCTTATGGGCAGCTACTCAAATATGATCCTATATTGAAACATACGAGAGTTTTGCATGAGGGTTTTTACTTTGCTAATGGCATTGCACTCTCAAAAGATGAAGACTTTGTGGTCGTTTGTGAATCATGGAAGTAAGTTCTAATTGAATTAATATTAATAATATATAGCATGCTTGCATCGACAATATAACTAGCAAAAGAGGCACCTACCGCTCAAAGCTCTGGAGAAATGATCACGTAAACTTCAAGTTTTCAATAAATGATACCATGGTTCCCTTTTTATCATAATACCCTCTTGCTCTAAAAAGCCGAGAAAGTTGACTCCAATGTTTTATAATAGATATAATGTAATGATTTATATATTTTAAAATAATTTCAATATTTAAAAAATATATTAAAATTTTACAATCTACATATTTTATTGTATTGAAGTAAATTTTATAATAAATTGAAATATAATATTAAAATTTTATTAATTGTAAAATCTATTTAACATAAAGATTTAATTAAAATCTTTATAATAAATACAAATGTATTATTAAAATAAATAAAATAAGTTACATATTTAAAATTATTTTAAATATAAAAAAATATTTCAATATTATTTGTCTTCTAGATATATTATATTATTTATAATAAATTTTTATTTATTAAAAAATTTTAAAGTCAATTTTTTAGTTGCTATATTCACGGATATTATAATAAAAAAGATGTCTTGTTGTCCTATGGTTAAAACTTAAGTATCTATATGATCATTTTCCCAAACCTTACAGGTATACCTATTTTTTTTCCTTTAATTAATGAAATAATCCTCTTTTGATGTGGCCGGGCCTTAGATTCCGATGCAGAAAGTATGTGTTGAAGGGTGTTGATGCTAGAACAGTACAACCTTTCATTGAAAACCTTCCTGGTGGACCTGATAACATCAATCTTGCCCCCGATGGCAATTTTTGGATTGCTTTAATCAAGGTATTACATAGTACTTATTATTATTATTATTAGGGTTTTGGCTGAGTGGTTTTAAAAAGTTTTATTTGGCTGTTGATCACTCTAGTTTGAATCTTAGAGGAGATTGGGCGGCTAAAGAAATAAATCTCTTCACGAATTAATGCAATTAATTATCTAAATAATTGTGGTGGATGATGCAGATGAATCAGATTGGGGTGAGGGCTATCCAAAAGTGCAGGGTGAAATGGGAACTGTTGAATGCATATCCAGGACTGATCAGCCTTTTCCTCCCCATGGGCATTGATGGGGGTGCAAGAATAGTCAAAGTTAACGGAAATGATGGCAAAATAATCATGGATTTTAACGATCCTGATGCCACTACTACAAAAATGACATTTACTGACACCTAGTTTACTGACATTTTGTAAAAAGTGTCAGTAATTATATACAAATGCACCATTTCACGCTTTTAACAAGTAGGTATTAGAGATCATTGATATTAAGGTGTCAGTAAATTGAACATCAACGATCACTGACACTAAAGTATTAGAGATAAAAAAAATTTTCATAAAAACTTGTTTTAGTTTCAACTCGAACCTAAGACTTATAAAGTTGAAAACCTTAATATTTGAAGCATAGACCAGCAAACTGTGTTGTATTAAGTTGCAATTAAGATTTTAAATATTTCAAAAAATGAAATTATAATAAATAAAGCAAAAACCTAAAATGCCAATTTTCCCTGTCTCGTTTTCTTAGCCAAATTCTCTATCGCTATCATAACCTTTCCCTCCCTTTTTCTCTTTCATTTTTCTTCTCTCGATCTGTTCTATTCTCTGTTGTGCTTTTACCAATTGAATTCAATTTATTCAAATAGATAATGTAAAGCTTGTAGTCTGTTTCCTTTTTCTGTTTTTTCCTAAATTGAAAAACGAATCAAAACCCTAATTGCTTGTTACAGAATGTGTCTCTTCTCTTACTAAACCTCTAGTGCCTTTACTAGCCAAGAAAACAAAAACCATCGACAAGGGTTGAAGTGGCACCATCAATTGCGCATTCAAGCAATCCCGTTGTCAATAAGAAGAAAATTCCAAAGGAAGAACTATTGTAGAGGTAGTTATCAGCTAGTAATGGCTTAGTATTTTATTTTTTCATGAATTTAATTAATGGGCTTGTTTTATTTTAGCTTATGATTAATACTTTTTTTATTTTTTATTTTCTGGGTTTTTTTTAATTAAAACCAGATTCTTAATTCTTTCATTGACATCACACCCACATCAGTAACCACACATCATGCATGCAAGCAATATTTTAAATGCCATTACTTAGTATGCGTGTGAATTCCACTTGGATGTTTGTTGTATGTATGTAATCTTTGTATTTTGTTGAGGCATTCGTGGTTCATTTTGTTTGTGTAAGCCTGACACTGTCCAGAAATTTATGATAATTTTTTTTTGTTAGAAGAATTTTAATAAAGACAATGACCATGATATAAATTAACTAAGTTCATGCTTGTCTGAGTGTTTCTAGATTGTATAAAGTTCATGAATTGTCTTTAATTCAATAAGGAAATGCTTGTTTTCAGGTAGTTTTACTTGTTGAATTTGAAGTTCAAAAGTTAATTATACAATCTTAAAAAATGACTTGCAAAGAAGGGTGCGTACTGTGTAGAAAATTTTTAAACATTAGTGTGTATGTTTAGCTTGGCTATGGTTGACATGTTGAAAGAATCTTAGTCTAGGTGTGTTGATAAGAAAGTTAAATTTCCCACCAGAATATAAATGTCATGCCATCAAATGAGAAATAATAATAAGGCTGTAGAGCCTAACCTATGGGGAAGGTTTTTCCAAAACTGAGTTCAATTGATTCTTTCTGTATGTAATTTTGCAGTAGGCATTAAACGTTGCCAAAGCCCAAAGGTACAGTCTCAAGCTGAGTTGGTGCTTTACAACGTAGACAACCCATAGAGGTACTAGACTATTACATATTTCTACCATTTTAATGTTGTGATTTGTGTGTGGTCCACTGATTATTAATGTTTACAAATTAATATGTTTATTGGATAAATTATTGTCCTTCATTGTAATTCATTATTTTATAGGGGATGTCAGAATTATGGATTTATTATCGAAGCTATAATGATAATAACTTTAAACATTTGAAATTAATCATGCAATTGAATTAAACTTAAACTGACAGTATATAATATATGAACAGGTAAAAATATTTGAAATGGACAAAACTTGGATAACTTGTCATAGACTGTCTATAGAATATCGTACCGGAGTTGCTGAATTCTTAAATTTTTCCATTTTGAATGCTGAAAACCGGATGTCAATTAGATGTCCTTGCACCTCTTGTTGTAATATGGAGTTTCATACTCCTAAACAAGTTAAGGATCATTTATTTGAAAAAGGTTTTCTCGCAACATATAAAGTTTAGACTTGGCATGGTGAGACTGACCCTATTTCTACACCTACAAAGTATCAAGACCATCCACATAGTGGAAGATTTAGATGTCATGATTATAGTGACATATGTGACATGGTTAATGATGCTTACGAGCACTGTGATAGAGATCTTAGTTCTTTGAAGGATATGCTTGAAGATGCTGAAAAGCCTTTGTATCCAGGGGCAAAACATTCAAAGCTATCTGGCTTAATGAGACTTTATAATGTGAAAGGGAACTATGGGTGGTCTGATAAAGGGTTTTCTGCTTTGTTAGAAGTCCTTGCTGATATTTTACCAAATAATAATGAGTTACCTAAGTCAATGTATGAGGCCAAGAAAACAATGAAAGTTCTAGGCTTAGATTATGAAAAAATACATGCATGTCCAAATGATTGCATTTTATATAGGAATGAATTTACTGATCTTACCGAATGTCCAAATTGTAGAGCATCTAGGTGGCAAACAAAAAAAGATGGGTAAAAAAAAATTAAGAAAAAGGTTCCTGAAAATGTGTTATGGTATTTCCCTCCTATTCCTAGGTTCAAGAGATTGTTTCAATCACCACAAACAACTCAAAACTTAACATGGCATGCTAATAAAAGAATTATAGATGGTAATCTTCGCCACCCAGTAGACTCACCGGCCTGGCAACTAATTGAAAATAAATGGCCAGAATTTGCACAAGAACCTAGAAATCTCCGTTTAGTTCTCTCAACCGATGGGGTTAATCCACATAGTACACTTAGCACTACTTATAGTTGTTGGCCTTAATCATATATAATCTTCCTCCATGGTTGTGTATGAAAAGAAAGTTTATGATGTTGTCTCTTTTGATATCTGGCCCTAAACAACCTGGAAATGATCTAGATGTTTACTTAGCACCTTTGATTGAGGACTTGTAAAGTCTATGGGATGTAAGGGTTCATGTTTATGATGCATATAGAAAAGAAACCTTCAATATACGGGCTATATTAATGTTGACAATCAGTGATTTTCCAGCATATGGAAACCTTTCCGAATGTACTGTTAAAGGCTACTATGCTTGCCCAATTTGTGGAATTGACACTTATGCATGTTGGCTGCCCCATACTCGAAAAATGTCATATATGGGCCATCGTCGATTTCTACCACTTGGTCACCCATTTCGAAAACTCAAAAAGGTTTTCAATGGGAAGCAAGAGTGGAATGACCCCCCTAAAACTTTGTCTGGTGAGGAAATCTTTAACATGGTGGAAGATATTGACACTAAGTTTGGGAAAAAGAAGGGCAGAAAGCGGAAACATGATGATGGTGGTGGTGGTGGTGATGGTGATGAGAACATAACAGAAAAATTGTACAAAAAAAGGTCAATCTTTTTTAACTTAGAATATTGGAAGCATTTACTAGTTCGCCATCAACTAGATGTGATGCACATTGAAAAAAATGTGTGTGAGAACATATATGGCACACTACTTCATCAACCGGGCAAGACAAAGGATAGGATTAATGCTAGAAAAGATCTTGAGCATATTCATATAAGGGGAAAACTAGTTCCTAATGAAACAAACCAAAAAAACAAAGTTCTACCTCTAGCTCCATACACTTTGAGCAAAAAAGAAAAAAAACAGTTTTGTGAAACCTTGTTAAGTGTGAAAGTTCCTGATGGTTATTCTTCAAATGTCTAAAAACTTGTGTCAATAGATGATTGTCGGCTTCAAGGTCTTAAGTCCCATGACTGTCATACTTTGATGCAACAGTTGCTCCCATTAGCCATTCGAAATTGTTTGCCTATAAATGTCAGAAGAGCCATAATCAGGATGTGGTTCTTTTTTAATTCATTGTGCTCTAAAGTGGTAGATCCTAATACTCTTGACCAATTGCAAGAGGAACTTGTCATCACTTTATGCTTATTGCAGAAGTACTGCCTACCTAGCTTTTTTGACATAATGATTCATTTAACCGTCCATCTAGTTGAACAAGTTAGGTTATGTGGGCCAATTTATCTTAGATGGATGTATCCTTTTGAGAGAGAGATGAAAACTCTAAAGGATTATGTTCGTAATCGTTATCGCCCTGAGGGTTGTATTGCAGAAAGTTATATTGCAGAAGAAGCACTTCAATTTTATGCTGAGTAAATCTCAGATTGTGGTGTTATTGGACTACCTACTGGTTGTCTAATTGATTTCTCAATCGAAAGGCCTTTGGGAGGTGCTGGAGTTAAGGTGGTTGATGATCTTTTATTGTCTCAAGCACATCGATGTGTTCTAATGAACACCCCTGAAATCCAATCATATATCGAGTAAGTTATTTATTTTTTTCTGATAAATATTTGTATTGTATTATAACATTACTATACTACCTCTTAAGTCTTAATATGGTCTCATTGTAGGGAGCATATATATTATATGGCATCAAGAAACCCCTATAAGGCAAAAAGAAATGTATGGCTACAAAATGAACACATCCGTACATTTTCTGGTTGGTTAGAAAAAAAGGTTAGAATTATGGTTTAACTAAATACAACATAGGATACAAGCTTTAACTTGAACAAGATTTTTTTTCATGCAACTGATTACTAAACTTATTAATTTAAATTATAGGTAGCATATGATAAAGCAAATAATGTGCCAGTTGAGGAAATAGTATGGTCATTGGCAAACAAACCGCGCTCAAGTATGGTGACATACCCTGGCTACGAAATCAACGGCTTCACTTTTGCAACAACAGACCGGGATAATCGTCGTGTAACCCAAAATAGTGGTGTCAGGGTTGTCATTAACACTCTACAAATTTCAAGCTTAAAAGATAAAAATCCTCATTATGGAAACATGACTTTCTATGGAGTCATTGATGAGATTTGGCAGCTTGATTATCTGATGGGTAAAAAAACACTTTTCAAGTGTGATTGGATTGATGATAGAGGGGTTAGTGTTGATAATTTAGGTTTCACTATAGTTGATTTAAATCGGATCGGCTATAAATCTGATTGCTTTATTCTAGCTTGTCATGCAATGCAAGTGTTTTATATAAAGGATCAGCTAGATAATAGTAAATCGATTGTGTGTTCAATGGCTGACAAAGCTTATAATTTAAATGGGGAAAGATCTGAAGACTTGGATGTATTTTCACCATTATCCACCAAACTTCCAGTATGTGAGTTGGATGAGAAGGATGACGAAGGAATTTATGACAAAAACGATTGTGATGCTATTCCAGTAGATATTGATTTAGAAATTCAATAAATACATTATTGTGTCTCGCTTCCAACATCATTTTTTTACTTTTCCAGTAAGTGATTTATTTATTTTATTATATTCCAATAGTATTGCATTAACTTCTTAATTAAATTGATGTAGTTATGTATTTGAATCATTTTCAAGGTTGTAGGAGATATGGCTGAAAATGACGAGTTAGCTCTTCTAGAGCTTGAAGGAAGACCAAGAAGAAGGAAACAAACAAAAAAGAAAGGCTTGTAGAAAAAGGAATTTAGTAGTGAATCTGTAGTTGAGTATAATTCTTACGGCGTTCCAGTTGGACAAGGGAGAAATGATCTTAGGAGTTACATTGGTGTCATCGTACGTGAAACAATTTCAATCTTACTTGATGACTGGAGGCGTGTGCCACTGGAAATGAAGGAAACTCTGTGGCTTCATTTTCAGGTTCTATTTAATTGCTTATTTGTATATTTATATATTGTATATGACTTCTATATTTATTTAAATTTGATGCTAATCCTTCATTAATTGGTTTACAGAAAAAGTTCAAATTAAGCTTAAAAAGCAAGAGCCAAGTGTTAAAGTGGATGGGGGTTTCATCAAGAAACTTGATATGTGAGCTGGCAAATGAATTCGTTCTACCTTACAAGAACGATCTAAAGTCATTGAGGCTACCTCTTATTGAATATCCGAGCATTAAAAAGAAAGACTGGAAACTTTTTGTTCAAAAAGTTTTGTCTGAGGAATTTCAGGTGTGTTGTTTGTTAATATTGCCTGATTTATTTGTTACAAGTTACTAATATTTAGTTGTAATCCTTTTGTTCTTTATCATACTATTTGTGTAGGAAAAAAGTAAGAAAGCAAAAGATAACAAGGCAAAAAATGTCTACAACCATCGATTGGGTAGCACTGGATATAGTGGCATGTTGTATAGAAAAGTATGTAAGATAAGTCATTTAATGTAGTTATTGCAATATAACCCAACTAATGCATAAAATATATTAGTATCAATCTTATTTGTTTTCTGTCAATCTAAAACAGAAAAAGGAGAATGGAGTTTCTGAGCGAGAGATTGATCGCAGTGAAGCTTGGTTAATGGCACGGGCTAACCGAGATGGCAAATATGATCCTGAAGTGACTACAATTGCTGAGAAAATAGTTAGTCATGTGTATACTTAATTCTTATGTATTTCAACTAATAATTTGTAGATTTATAACTATGATTATTATGAACTGCCCTTATAATTGTGATTATTATGAATGCAGATTTCAAATTTTAGTATAGTGATAATTGATGCTATTAGGAATTACCCTTATAATGTGTGTGTATTTTTGTGTGCGTATGTGTGTCCATATATATATATGTATACAATGATTTGCATATAAGAACTGACTTCTTTGCATATAATTATATAATTCCTCTGTTTTGTGTATGTATTTATAATGTTTTCTTCTTCTTCTTGTGTTTTTTTTTTTTTGGTAGAATGAGATAAAGAGTCAAGTTGATCAAGGAACATTTCAGTCACAAGAGTCCCAGGACATTCTAGGTGCAGCCCTACAAAAGCAACCAAATGGCGGCAGAGTACAAGGAGTGGGACAATTCGTCACCCCATCCATGTACTTTCATGTACCTGAAGCTACTGAGTTAGCAAAAGAAAGAAAGATGTATCAAGAGAGTTTTCAATTTATGTCTGCTCAATTGGAACACATGAATGCAAGGTTGAATGCCTACAGTAACACTGAAGTGGGTAGTTCTAATTTTCCTAAGCCCAAACCTTCCACTGGTGTTCAGATTAAGATTGATCAGCAATCCCCTGAAACTGTTGGAAAAAAAACGGCTAGTAAAGGGAATATTACATGTCATTTTTCTATTTCTATTTATGCATGCATGTATTACTACTAATGGTATGCATGTATACTTTAAATATTTAATAGGCTGATTTTCCATCGGATAAGTCAACTCCAAAATCAGTGAAGAGTAAAATGAAGAATGCTCCTGTTAGAATTTCTGAACTAGCTCATCAACAAACTCCGAAGAAAGTAAAGGTTGAAGTTACTTCAAACCGTACGCCAAGAAGATCTCCTAGATTAACTCCAAAGAAAGTGGAGGTTGAAGTTACTTCAAACCATATGGCAAGAAGATCTCCCAGATTAACTCCTAAAGTATTAGATGTGCAATTCTTGGGGAAAGGTGAGAGAGTTCAAAAAACGGAACCACTGGTCATCAAACCAGCAGCAAAAGTCTTTAGGCAGGGTGTGAAGAATACACGAGCAGCTGCACATGCAAGAAAGAATAATAAGAGTGAATACATGAACATGTTTACAATGTTCATTGAGATTTCCTTGCCTTAGATGATCATGATTGGGCATGATACAACAACTTTTGGTGAAGTTTGGGAGACGCACTAGGATAAAATCATTTGTCATGAAATCATTGAGTTTAAGGAGGTCTCCAACTGCATCATTAACTTATGGATCAAGTACGTAGCTTATGTTTTATTAAACTTGAAGCCATTATTCAGTTTCCTTAATTCCATTATTCAGTTTCCTTAATTTAAACTTACTTTATTATATATGTTTCTTTTCTCTTAGATACTTGTATGAGGAGATGGAGAATAGTGGAAGTGCCAACCCAGTTCAGTTTGGACTTTTTGAGAGGTTACATCCAAAGGCCTGCTTCAAAGACAAGTCTCAATACATTTCAAAACTTTTAGGCTTGGTAAAGTTGGGACAGGTCATCGTATTCCCATACAACCCTGGGTATAATCTTTTTCATTTGCTAAGCATATTCTTTATTTAGTAAATTAATTTTGTAAACAATTTTTACTTGTAATTCATGTTTTCAAGCATTTTTTTTTATTTAGTGGCCATTGGGTGTTATATGCAATTGATACAGTGAGACGTACAGTCTACTATCTTGATCCTTTAGATGGTAATCTTGATGAAGAGATGATGCAGATTGTGAATAAGTTAAGTGTTATTTTTATTCATGATCATAATATTTTATTTTTCTTTTTTATGTCAATTATTTGCTAACATTTTCTATGTCTTCACTATAGTGGGATTAGAATACACCAATCTTTAAACTCTGATGCAAAGGCCAATGTGCAATGGGTCTCCGTCAAGGTAAAAATGAGAAAAACCTAAGTAATCATTGCTTGTTTCAGAAAAAAAATATAATTCATGTCATTTTATTTTGTAGTGTTTCAGGCAGCCTAGTAGCTTTGAATGTGGCTACTACGTGATGAAATACATTCAAGATATTGTGGCAAATGTGCACATTCTAAAAAAATAATGTAAGTATCGAAAACAGTTTCTCCATACAGTTTATTATAATGTTTTACTGCATTATGAAATGAATCAACTCAAAAGAATCTTGAACCTTAGACCAAATGTATGCTTCTTCATTGTTGTATTTTTACCACATTTTGTATGTATTGTATATGGTGTGTGTTGTATGCTGTAAGTACAGGTAATAATAGGTATAGGATATCCATATTTTCTTCTGATTCCTAATTCTTAGCTTGCTGTGAAAGTTTGGTGTGTAAAGTATGTATCTTTGTTGGTTGAGAATCTTTGAGATTGTAGCTTTTTGGGCTTAAGATATATGGTTCAGTTGATTAAGCAGTGAACAAAAAAATTATAGGGTTTTTCTTATTTCGTAGTTATGTAATTCTTGTGATTATGGTGTTCCTCTTTTTAAGATTAGGCTTTCTGAATTTTGCATGTTTGTGTTGCTCTCAACTTTGAGCTTGCTATTAAGGATTATAAACCTATAAAATCTGGGAATGAGTATAACTTTTCTATTTGTTGATTTAAGCTTTTTTTTTGTATTTTTAATTTGAATAAATGTTATATTAGAAAATTTATTCCAGCTGCTGCATGTTCCATTCATATAATTTTGATCTTTCAGTTCTTATTTTATTGTGAATGCAAAATGAAAGGATATTGAGTTGAGAATTTAAGAAGTTCTGGTTTGGTTGAAAAAAAAAAAAACTAATGTTTTTTCCGTCCTGGGTGTCATACAAAGTTTTTTTGTGATACGAAGACCAAAAGTTACAACCCAAACTGTAATTGAGTCCGAAAATCCCAACCCGAACCCAAACTGAGTTCGAAACTAAACCGAACTCCAACCAAATTCAAAACTGAACTAATCCGAACCGAAATAACTTTTCAAATCGTTTGGGTTGAATTCTCAAACCTGAATGGGTTACAAACTGAACCCAAATCCGTAAAAACCAAACTGAAAATCGAAACGCCCACCCCTAGTTGGTGTTTACAAGTTGCTTCAGCTTCAAACATTACTATATAAGTTCAGCAAAAAGTAGCAATTGATATGATAATTGTTCAAATGTTTTGTTATTTATCAGCATGGTCGAGATGTTTGGTGATTGTGTATAATTTTAGATAAAACAGTGATATTCTTGGAGTTCATTATTAGAGTTAAATTGTTTTACATAGATATATTTAAATGAATGATAATTAAATAGTTTTATAAAAGATTTTTGGTGAATAACTTATTGTTTTGAAATTGAAGTTCAAGGGAATTGATGAATACACCATGGCAGACCTCTCTAGACTTCGTGATCAATGGGCTACATACATTGCCAAGTTAATTACAGCCTACAATCGTGAGGTAGTATATGAGTAATTTATGATTATTTTTCCTTTTAAATATACAAGATTTACTTTTTGTGGTGTAGTAATTGATTTTATGCACTTGTAGGTGGAAAAAAAATCGAAGGCACATGTGGATGATCAGTGACATTATTGTGCTTCATGTTGGTTGTTCAAACTTTATTTAATATTTTGTTGTTTACAACTTGTCCAAAACTTGATTTAGTACTTGTATTTTTTTTTCCAAACACTGTAGTTGAATTATGTTACTTTAAGTAATATATTTAGGATTTTTATTATATGAATTGTATTATGAGATTTTGCGTATTTCTTTTCACCTTTCTTCGAATTGTAAAACAAACATTTTAATTGTAAAACAAACAAGAAAAAGATAATTAAAACAAAAATATATTATTAATCAAAAACAATATAACATCACTAGACACTGACACTAAATATTTAAAATGACGTTAATAATTTTCGACGCTATTGAGTCAGCGTGTTTCTGATACTATAGTCATATAAATCATTGACATACTATAGTATCGCGAATTACTGACATTTAAATAGTATCAAAACATTATAATACTATTATGTCACTATTTTGGTGATACCATAGTGACATAAATTATTGATACAAAAATCACTGACACCAAAAATTAGTGTCAGTGTGTTCTGGCGGGAGCATTACTGACACAATTAGTAAGTGTCAATAAAAGTAATTACTGACACTAAATTGGTGTTAGTAAAGCCTTTTTTTCTAGTAGTGTGCAACATATATATCCTTTGTCACTTCCGCTACCGAGTTTGAGGGCAATCTCTATTTGGCTAGCCTCCAATCCAATTTCATTGGGATGCTGCCAATCACTGGTATAGAGCCACAACTGGCTACCATTTAGAAACAGCTTGCATGCATACATCACCATGCACCATGCATGTTTGATGTTTCTACTAAATTATAATAAATCTGTTTCTGCTGGTGTTTTTCTTTGGCTTTTTCGGTGTTTTCTCTGTCCTTTATTTCAATAAAGTTCAGTTATCTCTTAGGAGGTTCAACAAAGTATACCATTGAAATTTTAAAATACATATATAAATATAATGGATATACCAATAACGTCTTATATATAACAATAATGTTATACGGCCGGTTTGTAATTCTTCTCTCATCTTCAGTTTTTAAATGATTAAATAAGAGACCAATCCATCTATCAATCCTTCACAAAATAAAATAGATTTACTTTTTTCCAAGAAAAAAAATTATGTTGTGACAAAATTGACAGAAAAATAAAAAGACTAAAATGTCCTTTGCATAATTTTAATATGTTTAGGATATCAAGTAAAATATTATTTTACTTTTCTAAGCAGTAAAATCTTAAAAGGCCTATAAGTCCATATTTTCACAAATTAATTAAATTTATTTTACAAATACTAGGCATCCATCAAAATGAAATAATTTTTTTTTCTGATATATGACAAGATGAGAATATTTGACATAATGACAATTTTGTCCTTGATAATTATTGTCATGACATACTCATAATATTTCATTTTGATGAATGTTTATGATTTGTAAATTAACTTAAATTAAATAAGCGCTATATAAATTTTGTATTATAAAATAATTTAAATAATAAGTGTAAGGGGGGTTAATTTTAATGTTTCTAAATTTGAAGAAGGTAAGTGTCATAACCCATTTGAGTTTGGGAATAAGTGTTTCTAATTTAATTTTTCACTAAATTTTAAATTTAATTTTGAAAATAATTTTCAGAGTTCATTCTATGATGCTTGTTTAGAAATCTTGATATCAGTAGTGGGATTATTTTAAACTATTGGATGGAATCTACTGTCTATAATAATTAAATAGAGAAAAGGATTGGGGTTAAAAAAAAACCACTAAGTCTTCAGTAAGCAACACTAAGATCCATTTTAACTATAGTACTCTTTTGCTTTATTAGTTGAAAAACATTGACTCCAATATTTTATAATAAATAAAAGTATAAGCGTATATTAAAATAAATGTAATAATGCATTCATTTAAAATAATTTTCATATTTAAAAAATATTTTAGTACTTTACAATCTTGTATTATCCTAAATTTTATAATAAATAGAAATATAATATTAAAATAAATATATAAAAAATATCAATTATGTTCAATATTACATAGAATAATTTTAATATTGTTAATACATATAATTTTAATATTATTAATACATGAGATATAGTTTATTAATTGTAAAATCTATTTAAACCAAAGATTTATTTTAAATTTAATAATAACTACAAATATATTATTAAACTAAATACAATACTTTAAATTTTAAAAATAATTTCATATAATAAAAAATATTCTAATATTATTAGTCAACTAGACAAATTAAACTATTTAAATTATATTTGTATTTATTAAAAAATTTTAAGTTATTTTTTTTAGTTACTATTTACAAAGGGTATTATAGTTAAAATGTGTCTTTATGTCTCTTATTAAAAGTTTAGGGTCTATGTGACCATTTTCCTGGGTCTTGTGGTCTAGGTTCCTTTTCCCTTTTAAATAAGATACATAAAATAATTTCAAAATATATTTTTTTAGTGGTTCTTTATAAGTTTAAATTAGATAAAGTATAAAAAAATAAAACATTTAAATAAGACAGAGAAAGACTAATAACTACTAAAGAATACAAAATAAATTTAAATTAAATGTAATAAAAACTATATAAAAATTACATCATATACGTCATTTCTTATAAATCACTTGACAAATAAATTTCATTACAGGCCAACAAATTTTGTATTTTAATCTCACTATATCACAGAATTATAATTACATTATTTGGATTGGTATAAATTTCTGAATGCATTAGTATATTGATTTTGGTAATTTATATATATAGTGAAAACTTATACAGAATAATTTTCGTACACAATGTTTGTATCTTATAATTGATGAAAAATATAATCCAATGAAATTCACTCTTATTGATTTCAGTAAGCATAGATTCTCAATTTATTCTATGTGTTAATAAATAAAAGTTCAAGTTGTTATAATTGATATGATATTTAGAAATTTTGATGAATTAACAAAGATTGAGTTAATCAATTTTTATGTTGATTGGCAATCAATCTTTAGGTATTAATTAACAAAGATAATGACAATCAGTCATTTTATTTTTATTATTATTTTTTTCTTCTCAATAATGATAATAAAATTTTTCTATCTTTCACATGAATATGATCACATAATTTTTTGAACATACTCATCATTACAAAATTTTTCAATTTCATTTTGGGTGATTTTATAATTTTAATCACATCTTTTCATTATTTTGTATTATACCACTCACCATATACTATGTCTAACATCTATCAAAATGCTTTACAATAAGACACACCAAAAAAAAAAAAAGACTATGGGCAGTATCAATGACTTTGTGTTTTAATACTCGAACAACTTATTATAATAAGTTGTGAAGATATTTTTGAAGTGTATAATTCATACCAAATTTATATTTTAATATTTTACATTTCCAAGACAAGTTGTCAAGAATAAAATGAAATAGTGCATCTAAATAATACATATAAAATGAATCTAATTAAATTTTTTAATGAAAATTTTCTAATGATTTTATATTTTACTACTATTTATGCACTCGTTAAAAAAAATTCAATTGTATTTTTATTTTGGTGGAACTATTTGAACCTACTATAATACTCAATAAACCCATATAGTTAATAAACAGACCATCACAATTTAAATATTTTTTTTTACTCTATAAAACTGCATATATTCATAATATACCCTTAATAAATATCATTAATTTTTATTAGTTGTTTCTCGCGCTAATTATTGTTCAATCTAATTAATTCTTACCCCTGAAATAGTTTTATTAACAAATCCTCCATTTTTGCAGCAATTTATTTTTCTTTTCTCCTTTTATAATAACTTCAAACAGAAATAGTAAGCCTTTTATCTATCCTAATCACTACCAGTAGAATACATAATTGAAAATAAGTTAGTGATCCTTTGAAATTCGTTTAGTGATCTTCTCTTTTTTCGAAATTAAAATACTTAATGAAAATCCAATTACTAAAGTTTCATAGCGCATAAACTTTTGATAGTAACTCGAGGGTAATAGAAAACAATGGTGAAAAAAATAACTTTAGACAGAGAAACTAGCATAATAATGAGTTATTATACTATTTTGAGTGGAATTCTTTTATAATAAAATTTTTTTTATGAAGAAGTGTGTATAGAGTATTAAGGGGGTTTAAATATTCTCACATTTTCATCTTGTTATTCGTTTTTTTTTTATCTTTAACAGTGACTCAGTGATCAACGTTAACCATTTATTACCTATATAAAACAAGTATTTGTAACAGTACCAAATAAGCTAGATTTAAATTAAATTAAGGAATTACCTATTATTTGGGTAAACAATAATTATATTTCCAAATTAAATTAAATTGGGGCTATTTCGTTTTAAATCAAATGGTCCATAACAATCCCACTATTAATATTAGTGAAAAATCCAATTTTTAATTATTAAAATACTGTCAAGGAAATTACAATTTTGATAATAAAATGTATAGAATAATAAATCTAAACTTTTCAATTATTAGTTTTTAGAAGTTCAAAAATTGTTCGTCTGAAACAGATAAATCAAAAGTTATTTGTTTGGGCATAATATACCAAACAAAATATGAAAGGATAGTCTATTGCAAATGAGAATTTTGATTATTAGTTTTTTAAGGATGTTCAAAATTTATTTGGAAATAAAGTTTATGCAATATTTATGTGTACGGATAGAAATGGCTGAGCTAATATTAACAAAATAGAATACTAGCCGAAAGGAAACTTAAAAAAAAAACCTAAGAATGAATGACAAATACCCATTAAAGATGTCTCAAGTATCGTTGATGTAATTGAAAGATGTTAAATCCTTTTTTTCCAAAGTTGGCATCTTATAGAAAGTCTAGTTAAATTGAAATTTTATTTATTGAATATTTTGTAATAGGGTTTAATTTATTAATTCTCTAATTTAGTGAAATTTCAATTTATTAGGATTATTTGTTTCTTAGTTTAATTAAATGTCTAATTTAGCAAATTAATTAGTGACGAGAATCTATAATTAGCGCATAAGATTTATTTAAAACAAGAAGTTAGTTTAAACAGCAAGTTTATTAAACGGTCTAAATATTTCTTAGGAGACAAGTAAGGCAAGAATGTCATATTTATTCTTATTCAGATTCATAGGAACTATAAAAAAAAAAGAAACTCATATTTTGAAAGAATCCAAGTATTTTAAGACTTGTTATTTTTAAGAGACCCCGTTACCTATATAAAGAGAAATATTTCACACTTGAAGTATCATAACACAGAGCATAAAACAAAAAAGCAAAATTTAGCATCCTCCCTAAAGAATCCAGATTGGCACATGATGTTTTGTTGATTTGTTTTCTTATCTTCTTCAGTCAAGTCTTGTAATTAAACTATTTCTTTTCATCCTTGTGGAGAGTTTATATGAATCTTGGATCACTAAATATTGAAGAATTGAAAAATTCATATTGATCACTTTGTGAAGTGCCTTGAGGATCGTGGATTAACAAGATTAGCAATTATTCAAGAGAAGCAAATCCAGTCTGAGGTTGAGTAAGCTATACAGTGATAAACTGTAAGTGAAATTCTTAAGTTTGGTAAATCTATAAATTGTAATAACACAACTCAGTGAATTGTTTTACATATAAGTGTAGCCTTGTGGATGTAGGATTGATTAATCTCCAAACCATGTAAAAATCTCCATGTCATTTAATTTTTTCAATTTATTGTTTTTAGCAAAATTAATGGTTTTTTATGCAGATGAGCAGTAGTTATCAACAATACTATAAACAGTACTTAGAATAGTATCATGAATAGTAACTGTAAATAGTATTCATGAATAGTAACTATCAATGATGTTTTAGAAAATTAATTTAGTTTAATTAATTTTATGCTCTTAATATAGTTAGGTTAATTATACTGGAGATTTTCTTAGGCTTCACTCTGTTAAGGAATTTAATTAATTAAGTCAATTAATTAATTAGTTTTAGGTCTTAAAATTGCATACATCTATTTTTAATAGATCTAAATTCCTTTTGCCCCCAAGGGCGTATCCAAGTTGGTTGACAGTGCAATTTGTCACCCCTTACTTGTGTGGACTCAAGTTTGAGCCTTGGGGGTGGGGAGGGGGGTAAAAAATTGATTTGGGCTTGCCCAACCCGCCTTTCCTTTTTAAAGAAAAAAAATCTAAATTCCTTTTAATTGGTATCAGAATTGGATACTAATAGTTTATTTGATGAGAATCTTAGAACCTAGGTCTATTTTGTACGTATGAATTTGTAAAAGAGGGAGACTCTTTGGCTCATCCACCTGTACTAGATTGCACAAATTATGCTTATTGGAAGCAAAATATGGAAATTTATTTGATAGCTATTGATGAAAGAGTTTGGCAATGTGTACTTACAAGAAATACTCCACCCACCAAATTTGATGAAGATGATATAGAATCTCCATAGCCAATCAAAATGGTCTAATGACGAACTTGATGCATCTGGATATAATGCAAAAGGCTTAATGTTATTGTCCATATAGTTGATGTGTTTCAACATCAACTAATTTCAACATGCAAGACATTTAAAGTTGCTTAAGATATACTTCAAAGTGCTTTTGAAGGTGACAATATGGTATAACGTTCTAAACTTTAGAAACTTACACATGATTTTGACAACTTGAAAATACATGAGCATGAAACCATATATGAATTTAATTCTAGAATCCTTGCTATGGTTAATGACTTTTTTCGCTCTTTGAAAACTTATTTCTGAGGAAGAAATTTGTAGAAAAATCTTAAGATTTGTCCATCCTAGAAATCACCCTAAGATTTTGGCCATTGAAAAAGATGTTGATATGTCTACAATGACTAGAGGCTCTCCTACAGAGAAATTGATGGTTTATAAGATCAGTTACTTTAATTCAAATCCCAAGAAAGAGAAGAGTAGTGCTTTTTAGGCTGAAATACAACTTCTAATTGCCAAACCAAATGAGGATGATGATCTACATCTATACATGGACAATTCTCTTACACGCATTGCAAAGAATTTCAAAAAGATGTGAAAAGAAAGAGAACTTCAACAAACCAAAAAAGACTTCTACATCAGTAGCTACAACGGGTTAAAACCGTTTTTCTAACCTTAATTCTAAATTGCATGATCTTAACAAGCTTAAGGGTATTCAATGCAAAGAATATGGAGGCATAGGGCACATAGAAGCACAATGTACTAACACTCTTATACAAAAGAAGGCAGTGCAACCCACTTGGTGTGATGATGATTCTAATGATAATACTAATGAAGAGGGCCTTGTTGGAGGACTTATTACCCATGATGATGTGTCAAAATAAAATAATGGAAATGTACAAGAATCAAACATTAAAGGTGGATCCTTATCGAAAACCTTGCACATGGCTCCCTATAAGGACAACACTGATTCCCGTCTTAACATAACTGTGTAACATGATAACAAGAATAATGATTCAGATAATGACATTAGTGACATTGACTAAATGATAAAAAAGCTTTTCATGAAAGCTATAAGATGATGTTTGTTATATAGGAAGAAATCTACATTGAGAATATGACTTGATGACTCAAGCATCCAATCTTTTGGATGATAAGGCAAAACTTGAGAGTGAGGTAATTCATTAGAAGTTTTTACTTACTGACAAAGATAACCAAATGCTTACAGTGACTACAATCTCAGAGAATACCAAAAATGTCATTCAAGATAATGAATTCTGGAACTCAAAAGTTAGATAATATTTTTTCAAATGGCAAGTCTAGCTTAGATCATCATGGTATTGGATACCAACATGATGAAGACTCAAATTCTTAAGGTGTGTTTGTTAAAGCTTCTCTAACAACAACTCCTCCATTAGTAACTAAAATTTCATATCATCAAAAAGGTAAAGTTGTTGCACAATCTTCACCAATTCATCAAGATAAGAATAATAAGTTTATTCCCACTTCTCATTTTTGCCATGTTAAAGGACATATAAGACCTAATTGCTTCAAGTTCATGAAATATATGGAAAGGGCTATGTTCTCTAATTATTTTTATGAGAAACCTAGGAAGACACGTAAACCTAAAGTTGAGATGAATGACAATAAATATAGAACCACTTAGATAAGGAAGTCTAATTATAGAACTTATGTTTCTTTTATTTCTTTAAAAGATTGCACTACTGAATTTTAGTACTTTGATAGTGGTTGTTTTAGACACACGACAAGTGACAGAAGTATCTTGATCAATTATCAAGAAGTTGGTTGAGAAAATGTGACTTTTACTGATAGTGTGAAAATTCATGTACTTGGAAATGGAACACTAAATATAGAAGGTTTTCCAAAACTTGACAATGTTCTCTATGTGAAGGATTTCAAATTAAATTTACTCAACATTAGTTCAATTTGTGATCAGAACTTATTTATCAACTTTGACAAAAATAAATGTTGTGTTCTCGATGTTGATGGTAATTGCATTTTGAAAGGACATGGATCATCTAATCCTTGTTGTAAATTGACTAATTTAATTATTTGTCATAAGACCACTATTGATGACACAGACTTATGGCATCAAAAGCTTGGTCATTTAAACTACAAGTTACTAGCTAAAATTATGAAAATAAGTGTGTCAAAGGAAGTGTTAATTTTCAAAAAGAAATAACCTTGAGTACGTGGTTCATGTTAATTTGGCAATCAACAAAGGGTATCACATAAAGCCATTCAAGATAGAACAACATCTAAGGTACTTCAGCTACTTCATATGGATTTTATGAGACCAATGCAAGTTGAAAGTTCAGTTAGAAAAAAGTACATATTTGTATGGATAGATGATTTTTCTAGGTCTACACAGGTTGACTTCATTGGAGAAAAATCATATACATTGATGTGTTTAGAAAGCTATGTGGAAAGGTTAAAAATGAACAAGATGCAATATTATCATAATTAAGAGTGATCATTGAAAAGAATTTGAAAACTCTAGTTTTGAAGAATATTGTAATTTACATGGAATTTCACTCGAATTTTCTTTACCTATTCCTCCACAACAACATAATGTTGTATAAAGAAAAAAATAAGACCTTATAGGAAGTGGCTCAAGTGATGTTAAACTTAATGAAATTTTCAGAGAGATTATGGACTGAAACTCTTAACGCTGCCTGCTACACTATTAATTGTGTTTTATCTTCATCCAGGTACTAAGAAACTCCTTATGAGTTGCGGAAAGATAAGAAACTTAATTTAGATTACTTTCATATTTGTGGGAGTATGTGCTTTATATTGAATAATTGTGAGCATCGTGGCAAGTTGGATGAAGGTGCTTCTCTTGGTTTTTCTAATAACAGTAGAGCATTTCGTATTTATAATATGAGAATACATAGTATTATTTAATCTATGAATGTAGTTATTGATGATTATTGTGATTTTGCAGATTACTCTGCTGAGGAAGAAATACCTCTTAAAGATGTCTCAAGTATCGTTGATGTGATTGAAAGACGTTAAGTCCATTTGTTGTAGAGTTGGCATCTTGAAACGAGTCTAGTTAAATTAGAAATTTACTTATTGAATATCTTATAATAGGGTTTGATTTATTAATTCCCTAATTTAGTGAAATTCAAATTTATCAGGAATATTTGTTTCCTAATTTAATTAGATGTCTAATTTATCAAGTCAGCTAGTGACAGGATTCCATAATTGGCGTGGAAGATTATTTTAGAGTAAGAAGTTGGTTCAAACAGAAAATTTATTGAAAGCTCTAGTGAGACAAGCAAGGCAAGAATATCAAATTTATTCTTATTCATATTTATAGGAATTATAAAAGGGAGGAAACTCTTATTTAGAAAGAATCCAAATCTTTTAAGACATGTGATTTTTGCAAAACCTTAGTTCCTATATAAAAAAAAGGTATTTCACAATTAAAGTAGCATAATACAGAACATAAAGCCAAAAAGCAAAATTTGACTTGCTCCTTAGAGAATTCGAATTTAGTACATGATGTTGTGTTGATTTATTTTGTTAACTTCTTCATTCAAGTCCTGTAATGAGACTATTTCTTTTCATCTCTGTGGAGAGTGTATGTGGATCTTTGATCACTAGACATTGAAGAATTAAAGAATTGCTTTTCATCACCTTGCGAAGTGCCTTAAGGATCGTGGATCAACAAGGGTAGAAATTATTCAAGAGAAATATATCCAATCTGAGGTTGAGTAAGCTATGCAGTGATAAATTGTAAGTGAGAGTCTTCAGTTTGGTAAATCCATAGGTTGTAATATCTTAACTTGGTAAATTACTTTTTATCTAGGCATGGCCTTGTGGATGTAGGATTAACTAATCTAAACCACGTAAACATCTCCGTGTCATTTAGTTTCTGCAATTTATTGTTTCTAGCAAAATTAGTGGTTTTTGATATGGATGAACAATAACTACCAACAGTATCGTAAACAGTATTTGTCAATTGTATCATGAATTTTAACTACAAACAGTACTCTTGAAAGGTAACTGTGAACAATGTTTTTAGAAAATTAATTTAGTTTAATTAATTTTGTGTTTTTTTATATAATTAGGTGAATTGTATTGGAGATTTTCTCGGCTTCACTCTATTAAGGAATTTAATTAATTAAGTTAATTAATTAATTAGTTCTAGGGTTTTAAAATTGCGTACATCTATTTGTAATAGATCTAAATTCCTTTCAAAAGATTTGAGATTAAAGTAGAAAATAGTACTCAAAATTGATTTTGGTATTTAGAAAATCGGTTCACAAAAATAAATATAGAAACATCGATACAATTATAATACACATACAAACTCTAATATCATTAAAATACATACACAAGTTTTTCATTAAAAATAGTTTAAAAACTGACATGAATACTTTTTTACAGATTCCTTTTTTTTTTAAAAAAAAAAAACACATTCGTATTTAATTTCATGTTTTGAATTTTGCTCCAAAATAAATAACTGAAAATATTGTTTATGTTTGGTGTAAACAATCTAAACAATATTTTAGTTATTGGTTTAATAAATATAAACATTTAAGAGTATATTAGGCATTACGGTGGATTTGTAAACTAAAATGCAAACTTTTAAAATTTAAGGGTAAGTTTTTTTAGTAAAAATTTATTTAGCAAATAGGTTTAGTAGTAGTTTGATTTTTTGAAATAGGCTCACACTTACATTTATTATTAAAAAAAAAAGAAATATAGCAACTATCATTACTATGTGCTACTTTTTAAAAATTTAATTAAGAGGACATTGATAACCTTTCACAAACTAAATAATAAAAAATGTTAGTTTTTCAAGAGTAACATTAGTTTTTATTTTAGCGTATATTAAAAAAAATTATGACAAATTTGACTGAAAAATAAAACGGTTGAAATATCCATTGTGTAATTATAACATGTAGGGATGAAAGGTATAAATACTAGAATTGGAATAGGAATTAAAATGAGTTGTTTATTTAACCAATAAGATTTAAAATCAAAATAAGTTGTATTGCTATTGATGTTTTTACTTTGTCTTATAATCAGAATAAATTGTCGTAAGTTATAAAAATACTCTTAGTTAAAATTATCAATTTTGTACTAATAAAATAAACAAGTAAATGTTATTAAAAGAAGATATATGCATAATATTAAGATTTTTTGAATATACTACTACTAGTATAGTAATAACTGAAATTTTGATTGTTATTGTTACTTACTATTATTATTATTTTAAGGAATCCTTAATAGAATTTCTTACAAAGCTCTTCCTTTTGGCGATTCAAATTCATGAGTACATTTACTACCCTTCATTTCAAGTACAACCTAATCTAAACTAGTCATCACTGAGGAAGCTTTTGTATCGCTCCCCAAAGATGATGCTTGTTAGTAGCGGTGTTAGGAATTCAATCTAGAAGGGGCTAAGTTAAAACAATAATATAATTTAAAACATAGTCAACAAATAAGAAGTACCAAAATAAAAATTCATTAATATATTCAATTCAGTTCATTTATAGCTGACCTCAACGTGTTTTCATTTGTTAAAAATGTTGAAGAATAACCTAATCATCAAGAATTCAAAATAAATCTATTTTCTATACACACAACAATAATATCCCTCAATCATTCATCTCTCATCCGAATTCACAAATGATTTTTCAGAAAATTCATAGTTGAAAATGCTCTTCTTACTATAGTTGTGACAACTAGTAAAGTCAATGCTAATGCCATCAATAAATAAATTAATGAGTATAATTTATCCTTTTTAGTATGAACTATTTTACTTATTAGCTTACTAGTTCCTTTCAATTTTGAAAATTTGTTATCAAAACCAACATCCTTTCGATTTTGAGAATTTGTTATCAAAATCCACATCCATAATGTAAAGATGAAGTTGAATTTTAAGTGCCACAAGATGTGTTGAAGAAAAATCATTTGGATAAACTTCATAAGATGAAGTAGTTTCTATTTTTTTATGCGGGAGAGTTAAGGCACAAGGGATTTCAAAATAAAAATATTTCTTTGTAGGTCGAAAGTGTAAAAATAAATGCATGATATTTTAGTTATTTTTCAAATTTTAGCAAGGGCCTTTATTAGACATCAAATTAAAAATAAAGCAAATGTCAAATTTCATGTGCCAAAAGCTGATACAGCGGTCTTTCTACTATTTAGGGAATAGCTAAGTTGTCTTGACATATCCTTTCTTTATTGTGTTCAGTTGATCTATTCTCTCATTGGCCTTCTATTTTTACCTAAAGGACAAAGATGTTTATCCCTTTTTTGATAGTAGGAAATCCCTATACATGAGTGATGAACTTGCTATTTTGGAATTCTACTTTTTCCCTCTTAAATTGAACAAATTTAGTAGAAGTGTCTGCGCTTAGAGAGTACCCCTAGTTTGTCTTAACTTATAGTCCCTTCAGTCAATAGTGTTGACTTTTCTTCTCTTTTATTCTCTACCTGCACGTGTCACTTGCCCATTGGTCTCAATCAATATCCCAAATTTATCCCTAAACACTATAAGTTGATGGGAGATTTCCAATTTTCTTTTACTAAATCAATATATACAACTTATCTCCCTACTGTTTTGATAATATTAAAAAATGAGCTTGCCACAGAAAAATTTAAAGGAAAAGAGGTGTAAGTGGGCTTGCTTGATAATTTATTTTGGAAATATAAAATATTTGTTTATCATAAAAAAATGTTTAAAATAATAAAATACGAAAGAAAAATATCTTATTATTATTTTTTATTCACATTAAAACATGTATTTCTTATTTTTAGTAATTATAATTTTTTTAATTTCTATTTATATGATTTATTTAATTTATAAAAACATAATTAATCTGTATTTAAAAATAAGAGTAATGCCATAAAATTATGTGGTCCTGAAGATTATTAGCTATTATGAAAACAACAGAAGATTAGATAATATACATTAATTTTAGTAGGGTAGTATTTAAAGATCTTTGCTAAATTAAGTGATGTAGTTAGCAAATTTATACTCACTTGCAATGATGAAAAAATCCATGACTAATGTAAAGCTTTTCGATAGTAAAATCGAAAGAACAAGGAATTAACTTGCAATAAGAATTAATGGTTAACTTTGTTTGTTTTTAAGACTTGATTTTACTTTCTCAGTTAATTAATTATTGTTGCAAAAGAGCAGCATGGAACAAGTTTTTATTTCTTTTATTTTTTTACAAGTAATTAATTTTATTAAGGTTCCCCAATACATGTTTGTTGATGATTGTATTTTTGGAGAATTTGAATGATCAAAACACTCAAAACAATCATTTTTCTTATGAATTCAATACAACTCCTCAATTACAACTCTTTTAGAACCAAGAAGCTTTACTACTTTCTATTGCTTAAACCAAGTAAGAGATGAGGCATTTATACTTGTTACAACTTAATCACAACCATACATTAACCTAACTACTGCACAATTCATAACCACACATCAAACCTAATAACCATATTCAACATCACAAATTCTGCTCACTACATTATTACATTGAACACCACAAATTTTAACTAACTAAAGAAACTTCCAAGGGCTAGATCAAAGATCATTCGGTCTTCAAAGTTGTATGGATCAAGTTTATGATCCAACACCCTCCTTAAACTTGATCCTGGGACACCAAATAAATTTCTCAATCTGACAAAGTCTTCTTGTTTCAATGGCTTAGTAAAGATATTAGCTGCTTATCTTGTGATTTGATGTACTTTGCTTGTACATTCTTTCTCTTAATGCACTTCCATATGAAATAGTAGTGAGTGTCAATATGTTTAATTCGATCATCGAAAATAGGATTCTTAACTAAGGTAATTAATAACTTAGGTAATTAATAACTTTTGTTAATGACAATCTTCATAGTTTCTTTTTATAACAAACTCAACTCTTTCAATAAATTTCTTAGTTAGATTGTATGAAAAATACTTGTTGTAGTAGCTGCTTAGTCTGCTTCACAATTGGAAAGTGTAATGATTAGTTGTTTCATTGACATCCATGTGAAAGTAATATCTTCCATGAACAACACGAAACTAGTGGTACTCTTTTGATCATCTGTGTCTCCACTCTAGTTACTATTGCTGTATATGAGATTATAGTCATTAGAAATTGAGAATAGCAAGTGAAAATCAATTGTACCTTTAATATAGCAAATGAAGGATATAAAGGGTATATGGTCTCATGCATGTCAAATAGTGTAAGTTTCCAACCAAACTCTTAAAGAATATTGGATCTACATCTTTGCCTTCATTATATTTAGATAACTTGACTTCACATTCTATTGGCATGCTTATAGGCTTGCAATCATTTATCTTGAACTTTATAAAAATCCTTTTTGTATAGCTTTTTTAGGAAACAAATATGTCTTCTTCCTTTTGCTTAACTTCAACAGTGAGATAATATGCCATAAGTCCAATATCAGTCATCTAGAACTCTTTGGTCATCACTTTGTTAAACTCTTTAAATAAGTTGGATTACTTCTAGTGAAGATAAGATCATTTGCGTGTAAGCACATAATGATGTCTTTATCTTTTTCTTTGACGTGAAGAGCATGTTCATATAGGCATTTGGTGAAGCTATTCTCTTGAAAATATTTTCAATTATGCTATTCTATGCCCTTGGTGCTTGCCTTAAGCTATTAAGAGTCTTCTTCATAGATTTCCTAATGGTTGTTCGATGTAGTCTTCTTTTTTGAAGAATCCATTCAAGACAACAAATTTCACATTGATCTAGAAAATCTTCCCCTTGTTTTGGACTGTTAATGAAATGATTGGTCTTATAATTTCTAATTAGGTAAGAAGAGCAAATACGACATTATAGTTGATGCCGGCTTTTTGACTATAGTCTTTTGCAACTAGCCTTGCCTTGTGCTTTTTTATCTCACTTTTGGCATTTTTTTTCATCTTGTACACCCATTTGACGCTGATAGCTTTGTGATCTTTGGGAAGAGTAGCAAGTTCCTAAGTGTCATTCTTTATAATGGCTTTGATTTCTTCATCCATTGTTTTCTTGCACTTTTCATCTTGTAAAACTTCTTAGAAGTTCATTGGCTTATAATTAGCAAAGAGGCAAAAGAGAGTGAATTTTTCAAGTCGCTCAGTTACCTCATAATGATCTTGCAAACATCTTGTGTGTGCCATATCTTTCTGCTCTAAAAATGATAGTGAGGGATCTAGAGAGGTGGGTGGAGTTACAAACTTTTTTTGTTTTTCTCCTGCTTGCTCCTTCAATGTTTGGTCATCTTTTTAGAAAGAGTAAACGTTGAAATCATCTACGTTAGAGCCAAAATCCCATTCTCCTTGTTCATTAAAAATAACATCTTGTCTAATCATGATCTTCCCACTATTTGTGTTGTATAGTTTGTATTCTTTAGAATTGTTGTCATAGTCGATGATGATGAACTCTTCACTTTGGTTATCCAAACTTAGTTCTTCTCTCATCTAGTACATGTACATGAGCTATGCTTCCAAAGACTCTTAGATGATAGATGCCTGACAATTTGCCACTCCATGGTTCTTATGGTGTCTTGCTCTATACACCTCTTACTGAAAATATGTTGGATAAGTAACTATACATGCAATAGATTCTACCCAAAATTCCATAGGCAATTTTTTCTTTTCAAGTATGCTTTTTGCCATATCGAGGATAATACTATTCTTTCTTTTTGCTACAAATTTTGTTTGAAGGATTATCGAACAGCCAAAGAATGTCGAGTTCTATTTACTTGACAAAATTCTTAGAATTCTTTGGAATTGAGTTCTTTCACTTAATTAGATCTCTTGGCTTTAATCTAAAGTCCATTTTTTTTCTCCATTGTAGCTTTGAACTTCTTGAAAGCTTAAAAAACTTTTAACTTCTGCTTTAAAAGGTACACCCAAATTTTTATTGAAAAATAATCTATGAAAGAAAGGAAATAGTTACTTTTACTAAAGGAACTTGGCTTGATTGGGCCAAAAATGTCTATATGAATGAGCTTAATTGGTGTTTTGGCTCTTGAGTTTGACTTTTTCAGAAAACTCTTCCTAATTGCTTGCCAAGTAAACATCCTTTACAAAGTTGATTGGGATGATTAATTGAAGGTAGGCCTTTCACCATATTCTTCTTGGGTAGTAATTCCAATCCTCTAAAGTTGAGATGCCTAAATTGAAGATGTTAAAGCCATGATATATCCTTGTAACAAATATTTAAACACTTTGCAATATCATTTTGAATATTGAAAAGAGCAGTCTAATTCTTCGACATTCTTATTGTAGCAATTTTAGATCTAATTGTAGATAGATGTAATTAGTTAAAATCTTTGACATAGAAACTTAACTAATTCTCAAAAAATATTATTCACAGGAATTGTTCATGAATACTGTTCATGAGTACTGTTCATCCGCATAAAAAACATTAATTTTCTAAAAACAAAATAAATTTCAGAAATTAAAAGACAGAGATTTTTACGTGGTTCGAATTAATCAATCCTACATCCACGAGGCCACGCCCAAATGAAAAATAATTCATTAAGTTGAGATGTTACAACCTATGGATTAACCAAACTTAAGACTCTCACTTACAATTTATCACCATACAATTTACTCAACCTTAGAGTAAATCTACTTTCTTGCATCACCGCTACTCCTTTTGATCCACGATCTTCAAGGCACTTCGCAAAGTGATCAATAACGATTTTTCAATTCTTTAATCTCTAGTGATCCAAGACCCACATAGAATTTTCACAGAGATGAAAAGAAATAATCTCATGAAAAATCAAATCAACAAAACATTATGTGTTAAATCCGGATACTCTAAGGAGGAGGCCGAATTTTACTTCTCTTCTTTATGCTCTGTGTTGTATCCTCTTCAATTGTGAAATACCTCTCTTTATATAAGCACTAGAGTTTCACAAAAATTGCAAGTCTTAAAAGACTTGAATTCTTCCCACATAAGAGTTTTTTTCCTCTTGTAATTCCTAAGAATCTGAATAGGAATAAATCTGATCTTCTTGCCTTACTTGTCGGCCAAAAATATCTAGAGCATTTAATATCCTCTTGTTTGAACCAACTTCTTGCTCTTAAATAAATCTCATGAGCCAATTATATAATCCTATCATTAATTGACTTCCCAAATTAGACATCTAATTAAAATAGGAAATAAATATTCCTAATAAATTGGAATCTCACTAAATTAGGGAATCAATAATTTAATTCCTATTACAAGATATGCAATAAATAGAATTATAATTTAACTAGACTTGCCATAAAATGCCAACTCTATAAATAATTGACTCAATAATCTCCCCCTTTGGCATTCTTGTGGCAAAAGCAATCCATTACACATCTTCCATAAAACTTGGCACTAAAACATGAATACAAAATAAACATAAGCAACAACAACAAAGAACTAACCAATATAATTGGAAATTAGCATGTTAGTATATTTAACCATAACAAGGTAAGAATTAAAATAAAATACTGATTTTATTAATTAATAAATGGCAAGACAATCATTAAGCAGAAAATCAAAAAGTTAAACTGCCCCTAAGAACTAGAAATCCAAAATTCTCGAACAAAAATAAAAACCCCCTAAAATTGAAATACTACTCCCCCTAACTCGTTGCATCACACATCAAGTAACAATTACTCCCCCTCTTTTGCCAAAAGATTGCAAAAGGGAAGAAGTAATAAAGAAGATTTTGTTCCAATTTAAGGCATAAAAAAACATAAATTTCGTTGAAGATCAATAAAAAATCATAAACTAACTCAATCAAGTCAGAAACACATAGGAAAATGCCAAAAACGGAATGCTATGCATGATATTTAATAAACCAGACACCCAATACAAAGTAGAGAATTTTGAAAATAAACTAGGAATGAACGAAATGGAATTAGATTTCTACTCATATACCGTAGGAAAGGTTATTGAATCAGCTTTTCGTAGGATTTTTACAGAACTGAATTTGGAGTTATATAGACAAAGTTATGACCAAAAGAACACAACATGCTCAGTTGAGACGGGCAAAAACTTGTCAATGCACTTAGAAACCAACAATTTGAGTTTTGCCTTAAAAAAAAAGTGACTCTCAAAATCTAAAAAATCATATCATTATGTAAGAATATGAGAATGCACATGAAAATTTTTGTTTTTCTTTGAAATGCATTAATAACAAACTTGAACAAGTAAAACAATAGAATTGGGGATTTTTCACAACAAGCATTAGTTCATGTAATCAAGATTCTAATTTCCTCAAATAAGTAAAGATTAGAAAAATTTAAGCTTTTGTGCGTGTGTACAAGCAATTCAATCTAAACTTTTTCCGAAATATTCATCAATATTCATAGTCAAAGTCTTAAATATAAAACATAGAGTTGGTCAAACTAACCTTATCATCTTAATCTCCAATTTGACCATTTCAATTGTAACAGACATATATTTTTTTTATTTTTCCTCATCTTTTTTTTTTATAAACATAGCATTTGCTTTTTGACAAAAAAATATGGTCAGGAGCTTTCACTCAACCTCTTAAGGTAGTTTTCTTCTCATGGTAGTCCGTCCTCTGTCATATTTGTGATACGCAGACTCATATTACTCAAGGATAGCTTCACTCTTAAGAGTTATAGGTAGCTATTTCTGACCATTGTGTTTGTATATATTTTTGGTCTTAAGACAAGATAAGAATCAAGGCAAACAGTCATAACTCAAGTTAAATATTCTCAACAAGAACTATGTCAATATCAGAACCTTGAGTCAAAATAAAGACTGAATTACTATTCATGTGCTTTTGAAGTAAGGTTAAATAACTCTAATCAAAACTTATCTAAGGATTTCAAATCGTCCAAAAACATGAAAGAATGCTTGTCATTTATTAATCCAAGAATAATTTTTTTTTTAAAGAAACATGAAAAACAAATACTTAAAACTAAAAACATTTAAATGCATGTCCTATACGTAATGCACAAATGCATGACCTAAACCTAAATGAAAAAACCTTTTAAATCTCATAGAACACACACCTAAAGCTTTCCTTAAGGAATCGAATCATTTGAAATCCAAATCTTTAGTGAAGATATCCACAAGCTGTTTTTCTATATCAGTGGATTCTAAGGACGCAGTTTTGTTCTCTCCTAAATATCTAATAAAATGATTACGGATATCAATATGCTTAGTCCTGGAATGTTGAACATGATTTTTAGAAATATTGATAGCACTCGTGTTATCATAAAACATAGTCAAAGTATCCTAAAACATACCATAATCTGCAAGCATTTGTTTCATTTAGAGCAGTTGGGTGCAACAACTTCCTGCTGTAATATATTCAGCTTCAGCCGTGGAGAGAGAGATTGAATTCTATTTCTTACTATACCATGACATTAAGTTGTTTCCAAGATAAAAGTATCCTCCAGTGGTACTTTTTCTATCATCAGCATTGGCAGCCCAATTTGCATCACTATACCTTACAAGACTTGAATTAATGTCATTAGTGTACTAAATGCCATCATTGATTGTCCCGCTGAAAAAATGAATAATTCATTTAATAGTAGCTAAATGTAACTCTTTTGGATTTGCATGGTACCTAGCACATACACCAACATTGAAACATATGTTAGGTCTACTTACAGTCAAATAAAGTAAGCTACCAATCATACTTTTATAAAGACTAGGATCAACACTAAAACCATTATCATCAACAGTCAACTTAGTATTAGTTCCCATAGGAGTTCTCATTTGTTTTGTAGAATCTAAGCCAAACCTCTTAACTAAATTCTTGACATACTTGCTTTGATTAACAAAAATTCCATTTTCCATTTGTTTCACTTGCAAACCTAAAAAGTAAGTCAATTCCCCCACCATGCTCATTTCAAATTCCTTTTTGATTTGATTCACAAATTCTTGCACATGATCCGAAGAAGTAGAACCAAACACTATATCATCAACATAGATTTAAACTATAATACCTGGATTAAGTTGCTTAATACATAAAGTTCTATATACTCCTCCTCGCTTATAGCCATTTTCAAGAAAAAATTTGGTCAACCTTTCGTACCAAGCTCGAGGAGCTTGCTTTAAATTGTACAAAGCCTTTCTCAATTTAAAAACATGGTTTGGGAAATGGGGGTCTACAAAACCTTTGGGTTGTTCAACATAGGCTTCTTCATTTAAAATGCCATTGAAAAAGACACTCTTGACATCCATTTGAAATAATTTAAAGCCTATTAAATAAGCAATTGCAAGAAGCAATCGAGTACATTCTAGTCTAGCAACAAATGCAAAGGTTTCATCAAAGTCAACACCTTCAATTTGTGTGTATCCTTGTGCAACCAACCTAGCTTTATTCCTCACTATGTTACCAAATTCATCAGTTTTGTTCTTAAAAATCCATTTGGTTCCTATAATATTATTGTGACTAGGTCTAGGTACTAGCATCCATACATCATTTCGTTCAAATTGTTCTTATTCTTCTTGCATAACTTTAACCTAAAATTCATCAATCAAGGCTTCCTTAACATTCTTAGGTTCAATTAAAGATATAAAGCAAGTAAATCTTACCAGATTGGATACCTTTTCCTTGTGCCCATTCGCTCATCAACATTACTTAAAATCAGGTTAGATGGATGATTTTTCTTAACTCTTAATGATGGTTCCTTTTTTATTTGGTCTTGTAGATCCATGGTTACCTGGAGTTTTGGAACATTCTCCGTCATATTTTATGGAATTTCTTTAGAGATATCTTCTTTAGCTGTTTCTTTTTCTTTTAAAGAAGGTTTACTAGATTGGTCTTTCTCAATGACTCGATCTGCAGGAGTGACTGTAGCACCTTTTGGTGTTTCTAAAAGATTGGTTATTTCTTCCTTAGCTGAGTAATCTACAAAATCTTGATAATCATCAATAACCACATTTGCAGATTCAATAATACTATGAGTTCTCATATTATAGACATGAAATGCTCTGTTGTTACTAGAAGAACTAAGAAAAACACTTTCATCACTCTTCGAATCAAACTTACCAAGATGCTGATGATCATTTAGTATAAAACACATACTCCCAAAAATATGAAAGTACCCCAAATTAGGTTTTTTACCTTTCCATAACTCATAGGGAGTTTTCTTAGTACCTGGATGAAGATAAACACGATTAATGGTGTAACAAGTAGTGTTAAGTGCTTCAGCCCATAATCTTTTTGAAAGCTTCTTTGAGTTTAACATCACTCGAGCCATTTCCTGCAAGGTCCTATTTTTTCTTTCTACAACACCATTTTGTTCTGGAGTAATAGGTGATGAAAATTCATGTGAAATTCCATGTAAACTACAATATTCCTCAAATCTAGAGTTTTCAAATTCTCTGCCATGATCACTCCTAATTCTGACAATATTACAATTTTGTTCATTTTTAGTCTTTTCACAAAGTTTGTTAAACACATCAAATGTATCTGATTTCTCTCTGATAAAGTCAATCCATGTATACCTAGAGAAATCATCTATACATACAAATAAGTACCTTTTTCTAGCTAAACTTTCAACTTGCATTGGTCTCATAAGATCCATATGAAGTAGCTGTAGTACCTTAGATGTTGCTCTATCTTGAATGGCTTCATGTGAAGCCCTTTGTTGTTTCCTAGATTGACATAAACCATAAACTCCAGGTTGTTTCTTTTCAAGCATTGGAACTCTTTTAACAGTACATGTTTTCAAAATTTTAGTTAGTAACCTATAGTTTAAATGACCTAACTTTTGATGTCACAATTCTGTGTCATCAAGAGTGGTCTTATGGTAAATAATTGAACTAGTCAACTTATAACAATGATTAGATGAACGATGTCCTTCCAAAATGAAATGCCCATTAATATCAAGAACATGACATTTGTTCCTGTCAAAGTTGACAACTAGGTTCTGGTCACAAATCTGACTAATGCTGAGCAAATTTGGTTTAAGATCCTCTACATGTAGCATATTGTCAAGTTTTGGAAAACCTTCCACATTCAACTTTCCCTTTCCAAGTACACGACTTTTCTCGATCAAGTTTTTGATAATTGATCAAGGTAGTTTTATCACCTGTCATATGTCTAAAACAACCACTATCAAAGTACCAAAAGTCAGTAGTACAAGTTCTTAAAGAAATAAAGGAAACATAAGCTTTATAATCAGTCTTTCTTATCCAAATGGTTCTAGGTTTATTTCCATTTATCTCGACCTTAGGTCTAGGTGCCATCATAGGTTTTCCATAAGAATAATTAAAGAACATAGCCTTTTTCATATATTTTATGAACTTGAAGCAATTAAGTTTTATATGTGCTTTAACATGGAAAAAATGACAAGTGGGAATAAACCTATTGTTCTTACCTTGATGAACTGGTGAAGAATAATCAACAACTTTACCTTTTTGATAGTATGAAGTTTTAACTATTGATGGAGAACCTATTTGTGATGAAGCTTTAACAAATACACTTTGAGAATTTAAGTCTTTATCATCTTGATATCTAAGACAATGATTATCTGAGCTGGATTTGCCAATTGACAAAATATGATCTAACTTTTAAGTTCCCGAATTCATCATTTTAAGTGACGTTTTGGTATTCTCTAATTCTATGGTCACTGCAAGCAATTGGTTATCTTTTTCAGTAAGTAAAGACTTGTAATGAACTACCTCACTCTTAACTTTAGCCTTATCATCTAAAGGATTGGATACTTGAGTCATCAAGGTCATATTTTCATTGTAGACTTTTCCCATTTAGCGAACATCATCTTGTAGCTTTCGTGAAAAGCTTTCTTGTCATTTATGTCAATGTCACTAACGTCGCTATCTGAATCATTATTCTTGTCATCACGTTGCATGATTATGTCAAGACTGGAATTAGTGTCTTCCTTGTAAAAAGCTTTGCACAAAGCTTTAGATGTGGATGCACCTTTAATGTTTGAATCCTGTGAATTGCCATTAGTATGTTTTGACATATCACCATGGACAACAAGCCCTCCAACAAGGTCCTCTTCATCGATACTATCATTTGATTCATTATCACTCCAGGTGAATTGCATCACTTTCTTTTTCATGAGGGTGTTAGCACATTGTGCTTGTACGTGCCCTATGCCTCCAGATTCCTTACATTAAATACCCTCATTCTTGTTAAGATAAAAAAATTTAGGATTAGGATTAGAAGAACCTTTTTGATCCGTTGGAGTCACTGTTGTAGAAGTCTTCTTTGGTTTGTTAAAGTTTTTCTTTTTCAACATCTTCTTGAAATTCTTTGCAATGAGTGCAAGAGAATTATCTACATACAGATATGGATCATCATCCTCACTTGGTTTAGTGGTGGGAACCTATGTTTCAACTTGAAAAGCAACACCTTTTTCTTTCTTGGAATGCAAATTCAAGTAGTTAGTCTCATAAACCATCAATTTTCCTATAAATGAACCCATAGTAATGGTAAACATATCAGCATATTCTTTAATGGCTAAAATTTTAGGATAGTATCTAGGATGGACAGATATTAAGATTTTTCTATAAATTTCCTCCTCAGAAATAGGTTTTCCAAGAGCAAAAACATTATTAACTATAGTAAGGATTCTAGAATTAAATTCAGATATGGTTTCATGCTCATGCATCTTCAAGTTCTTAAAATCAGATGTAAGCTTTTGAAGTTTAGAACGTTTTACCATATTATTACCTTCAAAAGTACTTTGGAGTATATCACAAGCAGCTTTAGATGTCCTGCATGTAAAAATTAGTTAGTGTTGAAACACATCAACTCCATTGACAATGGCATTAAATCCTTTTACATTATATCCATATGCATCAAGTTCATTAGTAGTCCACTTTTTAACTGGCTTTGGAGATTCTACTCCATCTTCATCAATTTTGATAGGTGGAGTATATCTAGTGAGTACACATTGCCAAACTCTTTCTTCAATAGTTGTTAGATAAATCTCCATTCTTTGTTTCTAATAAGCATAATTTATCACATCTAGCACAGGTCAAAAAGCCAAAGAGCCTCCCTCTCTTTGCAAACTCATACCTACAAAATAAATCTACGATCCAAGAGTCTCACCAAATAAGCGGTTAGTGTCCTGCTCTGATACCAATTGTAGAAATTTTAGATCTACTTGTAGATAGATGTAAGTAGTTAAAACCCTTGAAATAACAACTTAACTAATTCTCAAAAAATACTATTCACCCGAAATGTTCACGAATACTGTTCACGGAGAGTACTGTTCACGAGCACTGTTCATCCACATAAAAAACATTAATTTTCTAAAAACAAAATAAATTTCAAAAATTAAAAGACATATAGATTTTTACGTGGCTCGAATTAATCAATCCTACATCCATGAGGCCATGCCCAGATGAAAAAAAATTCATTAAGTTGAGATGTTACAACCTATGGATTTACCAAACTTAAGACTCTGACTTATAGTTTATCACCATACAATTTACTCAACCTTAGAGTAAATCTACTTCTCTTGCATCACCGCTACTCCTCTTGATCAACGATCTTCAAGGCACTTCGCAAAGTGATCAATAACGGTTTTTCAATTCTTTAATGTCTACTGATCCAAGACCCACATAGAATTTTCACAGAGATGAAAAGAAATAATCTCATGACAAATCAAATCAACACAACATTATATGTCAAATCCGGATACTCTAAGGAGGAGGCCGAATTTTACTTCTTTTCTTTATGCCTGTGTTGTATCCTCTTCAATTATGAAATACCTCTCTTTAGATAAGCACTAGAGTTTCACAAAAATTGCAAGTCTTAAAAGACTTGGATTCTTACCACATAAGAGTTTCTTTCCTCTTATAATTCCAAAGAATCTGAATAGGAATAAATATAATCTTCTTACCTTGCTTGTCTCCCAAGAAATATCTAGAGCATTTAATATCTTCCTCTTTAAACCAGCGTCTTGCTCTTAAATAAATCTTATGCGCCAATTATATAATCCCATCATTAATTAACTTCCTAAATTAGACATCTAATTAAAATTGGAAACAAATATTCTTAATAAATTGGGATCTCATTAAATTAGGGAATTAATAATTTAATCCCTATTATAAGGTATGTAATAAATAGAATTCCAATTTAACTAGACTTGCCATAAAATGCCAACTCTATAAATAATTGACTCAACACTTACCTTTGTGATTAAGTTTACTTTGTCATCTATTATAAAAAAAAAGTACAATATTTCATGTGAATATCATAGTCTTTTTTTAAAAGTTGATCTAAACTGAGCATATTGCTTTCAATATTAGGCACATAGTAGATATTTGAAATCAATTGGTGGCATCCATCATTGGATTAAAAAAAAAAGAATGTTACCCTTGGCCTTTGTCGGTATTTTTGAATCCTCTCTAAAAGTGACATCGCCTTTGATTGATTTATTCAATTCCATGAACATATTTCTATTTCTACTCATGTAATTACTAACACCTGTGTCAAGATATGACATATTTTCTTGACCTCCGTTGGTGTCATTACATAATAGTAAAATTGTACCATCTTCTTCATTCTTTTATTCAACATAATTCACTTTCTTATCAACTCCAGTACTTGGAGCTTTACATTCTAAAGCGTAATGCCCAAACTTTTGACAATTGTAGCATTGTACTTGCAATTTGTCATACCTTAATTTTGGTTTGCTTCTTTCTCGTCCTTTAGTCGAGCTTTTTCCTCTTTCATAGTTGGAGTTGATGTTGTTAGAATTCCAACCTCATCCATGACTGCGCTCTATTTTTCCTTGGCCTCTACCTCTACCCTGAGACCGTTGTCTTTTCTCATTACCTTGGCTTGTTGTCTTCTTCTTGATTTACATCTTGAGGAGTTGCTCATTAATCATTTGCTTCTTCTTATGCTTCTCTTCGTAGTTTCATATAGATCCTTGAAGTTACTCGATTGTCATGGCTTACAAGTCTTTCGTTTCTTCAATTGTCACAACTATGTGCTGGGATCTTAGCTTAATAAGTGAAATATCTTTCTAATTTTTCTTACATCTTATATCTTCTCATTGTTTCTTTTTAGTTGATTTAAAATGGCCAGAACCTTTAAATAATAATCAGAAATAGACTTTGCTTCTTTTATGTACAATGATTAGAATTTAGCTTTTAGAGTTTAGAGATGCATTTTTTTCACTTTTTCTTCTCCTTTATAAGAGGTTTGAAGGTTTTTCCATGCTACCTTCACTGAATTTGCACTCGAAATCTTTTCAAATCCATCATCATCCAATACTTAATAGATAAGGAAGAAAGCTTTCTTTTCTCTTTTTCTTGAATCCTTCAAATCATCCTTTTGTTGTTGAGTCAAAGAAGCCTCATCTTTTAACTCATTGCCTTTTTCAATGAATTCCTAAGCATCATGAGCTCTAAGAAGGGCCTTCAATTTAATACTCTAACTATCAAAGTTGTTTCCTTTTCAGTGATGGAACTTAAAATGACGGCACGCTACTACTTGGCATAACTCTTTTTAGAGTCAGAGTTTGAGAATTTTGGTTGCGTGGATGGATCTAGAACAATAAATAACCTTGGGAGGGACTACAACTAAAATTTCAAATTTTGGTCAACAGTCAACGCTAATGGCCAATGGTCAAGGGCTGATGGTCAACGATCAATGGATCAATTCAGCTAAGTTCACTTGACTCAGCTCCGACTCGGTTTATCTAAGCTCAACTCAATTCAACACAGTTCACCTTAGTTCAGTTTAGTTCAGTTTAGTTCAACTCAGTGAGTCGACTTAATTTTAGGGTAAAAACTTCCAGCAGCAAGTGTGAGCGCATTTGGACTTGGATTTGGCTGATTTTGCAGCATTGCATTCCTCTTATTGAAATCTTCAATTTGATATGCCACACTATTATGTGGAGCACCAATTACTATCTATAATACTACTTTGTTGGAGAATTTAAATGGTCAAAATACTCAAAACACTCATTTTTCTTATGAACTCAATACAACTGCTCAATTACAACTCTTTTAGAACTAAGAAGCTTAACTACTTGTTGCTTAAACCAATTAAGAAAGGAGGTATTTATGATTGTTATAACTTAATCATGATCGTACATTAACCTAACTACCACACAAATTATAACCACACATCAAACCTAACAACTATACTCAACACCATTAATTCTACTTGTTATATTACCATATTTAACACCACAAATCTTAACTACTTAAAGAAACTCCCATGAGCTAAATTGAAGATCATTTAGACTTCAAAGTTGTATAGATCAAGTTTATGATTGCAGATGGACTCGAGTTCGAGCCTTGGGGGTGAGGAGGGGGGTAAAAATTGATTTGGGCTTGCCCACCCCCTTTCCTTTTTTTTTAAAAAAACGTTTATGATCCAAGATGTATTTGCGTAAGACAACAAAATCATAATTTGATTTTGATGGATTTTCTTGGATAATAAATTACTATTAGCCTTCTTTAATGCGAAAAGGATATCCAAAGTGATTTTCAAGATGTCACTCTTACTTTCATTATTATGTGTTGAATCTCAAGGAGATCTTTATTGATATGAAAAAAAAGGCTTATGGACACATCACGTATAGCTTGTGTTCTGTTTTCCCAATTGTTTTGTTGAAACCTGAGGAAGGTAAGAAGATATGGTGTTGCTCAAGGTGAAGACAGATATTTGACCTTTGTCGTGGATAATTGTTGAGTCCAATCCCATATATGAATAATGTAATTATGTTCCCTGCTTGTGTTTATTTAATTTATTTGCAAAAAAGTGGAAGAGAGATTAATTTTATACCCAACAACAAAATTTAAAAAGCAAAAAAGTTTGTTGATAAAGAAACGTGCACAGCCTTAAGCATCAACAAAAAGGGTAAAGATTTTCTTCTAGTGTTTTTTTTCTTCTTTTAATCTCTCTTAGTGAAATAAGTAGTCAAGATTAAATTTTAAATTTTGATGTTGATAATTAAGTTAATTTTTTTTTATTACACAGATAATTTAACCAACTTGTTTCATTCGATTTGAAAGACTAGGGGAGACTCAGAGAGAAAACTATTGAGAGAGGATCCTAATCCCAACAAAAATGCTATGCTTATTCAGTTAGTTAGGAAGCTTAGTTTGTATCTCAAATAATGTGACATCAATCACTTATTGTCATATTTATAATATTAATTGATTTTATTATTAATTATTTACATATTGTTCTTAGAATCCAACATATAAGATGTCGTATCAGTTAGGATATAAATTTAGTGATTTTTTTTTTGATTTAGTGACTTAGTCATTAGAGGTATTTACTTTTATAAATTAGTGTGATTTTTCATATAATTTTGATTGAATAAAACAAGTTATTTTTTGGTTTTTTACTGAATAAAAAAACTGAATAAACCAACTATTTTTAATGTAAAAAATATTCGTATTTTATTATTTTTTTCTCAATACCTACCCTATACCACATGCTTGAATGTTTACCACGCTACATAATATTTTTTTTTTTTTTTCTTTGTTGACAGGCTCCTCACTTATCTTCTCTTAAGAAGTTCTTGAATCTTCCACTATCACTAGTCAAACGTATTATTCTTAAATTTTTTATGTGTGTATATAATCTATATTTAAAAAATGTATTCTAACTGAACTGGATGTTAATTCATGCTTTAAACCGGGTTTAGGCCTTTAAGGTTAGGAAGTCCCCTGTCATTTTCCAATTTATATCTCTTCTGCTTTTACATTTTATTGCAATCTATCAAGAATTCAAGATTTCTTCAATTATTTATTGACCTGTATTAACGTGCTTGTCTACATCAAGCCAAGTATTTTGGTTTGAACAAATGACAATTTATTTGGCCTTAAAATTCCACCATTGTGAACGGATACGTGGAATAGTTTGGCATGTAGTGCTGTGTATTGTGAGCTGGGATATCGACAGTCCACAATTGGTTCCACTAATAGATTTTTGTAGAATTTTCTCATAGATATCATCGCAAGTGAAAAGATCGAATTGGACAGATCTTGCTTATTGGAAGTATTTTATTGATCTTTACACGCATGAAGGGAAAAATGGAAATAGATTTGGGGCAACCTTAGATTCTGTTGCTTCGAATATAATTTCTCAGGAACTAAAAATAATGACGTGAAAAATCTTTTGATGGGTGTCGAAGCCAGCAAATATAAAAATCTACTCTAAACAAGATTGTGTATAGTGATTGAGCAGGGTTGTGTCAACAGAGACTCGTAATTATTTTAATCCTTTTTAAATGAAAATGTAAAATTGGGGAATTGTTGACAATAATGAAAATCAAATTAAAATATTTAGAATGCAAATTAAAAGTGTAATTTAAAATAGGAAAACTCTGGTTGAAGGAATTAATTCAGCTTTGATTCGATTACTGATCATCGATACAACTATAAATCATTACTGCTTATGAATAGACCGGTTATACCTACTGAGACACTCTAATAGCCAATCTCTCCTTAATTAATCGATAACCAAGGTACGACCATTGGTTATTTCCTTAATCAATAGACAACCCTAGATACAATCATAGGATTTAATCAATTGACAGCCTGAAAATTAGAGAGACCCAAATCCTAATTAACAAACGCATACGATGATTCATTTAAATTAGATTATTTATTCCCATAACACAACGCACTGCTATGTTATTTACCACAAACATCAAAATCTTCATACGATGAATCTTTCAATTGGTAGTAGACTAAGTTGATAATTAAATAGTTGTCAATTATCTAATTAACAAACATAATCATGACAATAATTTAGAGAATAAAGAAATACCCAAAAAGTAATAAAACAATTAAAAGCACAAGAAAGATCTCACAGTAATGGTGAATCAAAGCTTCATTAACCTTCAACAAGAATAATGAGTTTAGTTCCTCATGGAGAAAAAGAGAAAACCCTAAAAAAAAGATAAAAACAATTAATAATCCAATTCTCCCTAATCCTTGTTTTTCTCTCCTTTTTATAGTTTTCTTCAAAAGGATAAAGATACTAATATCTAAAATATTATCTAAAACATTATCTAAAATTTAAATTAAAGATTACAAGAGTAACAAAAATATAAAACACGTTTAAAAAAAGAATAAAAACGTTAAGTCCGCAGTTGACAGCACGCGCCCACACCTTATCAACAGACTTCTTCTGAAATTAAAAATTTCTCCTAGAAGTTAATTTATCCTCAAACATCATCTTGTAGCTCAATTTAGCACTAATCAATAGAATTGCACCTACAAAAATAAAACACAAGTAAATCACAATTATTAAGTGCAAAACATTGATATAAAAGGGAGTAAACAATGCAAAACTAGTGCATGAAATGCGCTATAACACCTTTACCCCAAAAACGCTTAAAAATAGTTGGGATTATATGAAAAGGCAATAGCAGCAGAACATGGTTACAATTCCACTACTCGTACTTTTGATAGGCCACTTGAAAGATGGGAAGAATATTAGAAGGTAACATCTTTCATTTTTCTTTTATGTAATTGAATTCTGTAAAAATTTACAATATACCTAATTATTCATTTATTTTATAACTGAATAGAAATATTCAGAAGATAAGCAATTTTTGTAGTAAACCTTTAGCGAATACTGAAGAGTTAGGGCATTGTTCTTTGGTCCGGTAGCAGTTGCAGCTTATAATTAGAGTTCTGGAGCAGAAGGGATCAAGAAATGTGCAATATATCATTAATATTATCTGAAACTCCAATTAATTTAGAAGATGGCGATTATAAGGTAAAAACAACTAATTGATTCACCAATGTGGATCAGCAAGAACTGTGATGAAAAATGAATTGGATGGATTTACAGTTTACCAAGATGGCCTCGATATCTTCTTCCTAGTTCATAGGTGTCAATGTTTAGTTTGGTGTCATTATGGAAATTTTGAAGTATATAGCCCTTGGTTTATGCAATAAGTCAACTTTTTGATTGGGTTCATTGTTGAACTTTTCATTTATATAGTGAAATAAGTCACGTGTTTTGGTTATTTGAAAAATAATAGTGGGCTGATGGAAATATATAATTTTGTTCAAAAAGCGTCCGTGGATGATGCATTATTTGCCAATATTACAATTATGAAGTTCAGTTGGCTCCTAATTATTTAGTGTAAAGTCTAATTATTTCAAATTAGAATAAAGCAAATGTAGAATTTGAAGCCCCCAAGAACGTAGTTGAGTTGGTTTGCAGTGTAATCTGTCATCCCTCACTTGTGTGGACTCGGGTTCGAGCCTTGGGGGTAGGAAGGGGGGTAAAAATTAATTTGTGCTTGCCCACTCCCTTTCCTTTTTAAAAGAAAAAAAAAATGTAGAATTTGAAAAATGGATAATAAAAATTGGATATAATATTCAATATTCAATATATTATAATTTCATAATCATTTCGTATTCATTTGAATATGATTTAAGTTATGATAAAAGACGATGATACTTACATTATTTGAGATATACTAAATTTAATAAGAGTACAAATGTAAAAATACATGCTTTTAGTTTTAAAGTTGAAAAAATAAATAATTTAATATTTATTTTAAGAGATTTAAAAATATATATATTGTTGAAATTCAAACATTCAGGTATATTCAGTATTCAAATTTATTCAAATTTTAAATAAAAAAAGAAATGTCATGTTAATATCCCAACTGAATAAAGCATAAAATTACTCATGAAGTATAAACACTATTTTTTGTTTATTAGGGATATTAAGCACGCTACCATAATCTGTTTTTTCTTTGTTTTCTTCCTTTTTTTTCTGGGGGATGTAAGCGATAATAAAAATTACTTTCGTGAAAGGAAGAGTGAAGAAGCCTCATGTGCAATCTTAAACAAGACATCTCAAACTTAAAAGAAATACGTGAATCGTCAAAGAGATCCTGCCATCCGGCAGGATGTTCTTTTATTTCAGTCTTAATAATATTTACAATGAAAGGGCCTTAAGGAATTGTTTTTATAATGAAAGAAATCTTTACAAAGACTATACTGTTAGAATATTTTGATTTAATTAAAATAAAAGCGGAAGTGCAGGAACTTACCTCCAACCATAGCTATCAGATTCTCCTGAACAGCAAATTGTGTTTTATAATTACACTATAATTTTACCTGTCCATCTAACACCGTTATTTCCGTGAATAGATGGAATACACAGGCTTAAGTTGTGATGGTAGGGACCCTAATTTTAATTTCTTTTTTAAAATTAAATTCTCTTCTTCTCCCACCAAGAAGAATATAAATATAAGGGAAAGAGATGGATCATCATCCCTTAATTTTAGTTAACCATGGTAACATGTAGAGAGATATTAGGAATAGTGAAAGTTATATAAATCCTCTTTAAAGTGCTCATGTATTAAATTTTGAAATTTAATAAATATAATACGGATAACAATTATAAATAAGGACAAGAAGTTTGATTCAACTAAAACATAATTATCTAATGATAATTATTAATTCTATTTGATGAGCCTTTTAGGGACTCAAAAACGTGACTTATATTCTCCCACTTGTCCATCTAATCACAAACTCATAATCTTTAATGCTCTCTAAATTTTTTAACTTTACCCTCAAACTAAAAATCGAAAACCATGAATCATGGCTCCAAGTCCTCTAAAAAACAAGTATTACCTTCCACGCATTACAAGGTAGTCCTATTCTAGAGTGAGTACTTGATGTGGCATATACAAAATGAATAAGTTTCCAAATGTTCATTCTGGGTCTTCTTTTATTTTATATCTATACATATTGTCATTCTCTAAACCTTATGTGTACAAACCATATGAGATGGCCCTAAGGGCGTAGCCGAGTTGGTTGACAGTGTAATCTGTCACCCCTCACTCGTGTGGACTCAGGTTCAAGCTTGGGGGTGGGGAGGGAGGTAAAAATTGATTTGGACTTGCCCACCCCCCTTTCCTTTAAAAAAGAAAAAAAAACCATATGAGATGACAATTCAATAATTTAAAAATTTAGAGTCAATTGAATGAATTGGTACATAAAATATGGTATCTCGATTACATAAAATTACATAATAGAACTGAGTCCCATGTGCTCTACATTTCCCTTATACAACTTTGGTGGTAATCCTTTCATCAAAGGATCTGCAGTCATCAATTTGGTATTGATGTGTTCAATAACCACCTTTTGTGATCCAACATGTTCTTTAAAAGCGAAATACATAATGTCGATATGCCTTCTTCCACTACCACTTTTATTATTCTTAACTATAAACACTGCAATAGAATTGTCACAATAGATCCTTAATGGTCTGGAACTAGAATAATAAAAGTGAAAGTGCAACAATTCTTAACCCAGTAATGAAACTCTTAAGCCAAATAGCTTGTGTCGATGCTTCAAAACAAGATACAAACTCTGTTTCTATAGTCGATGCAGCAATTAATGACTATTTGGGATTTTTGCAGGAAATAGCCCTTCCAGCTAATAAACATATATGTCCTGAAGCTGACCTTTTAGTTTCAAAGCAGCTAGCAAAATCAAAGTCTGAATACCCAATCGCTTCCAACTGATCAGACCTTGTATATAAGCATGTAGTCCTTGGTTCTTTAAAGATACTGTAACATTTTCTTTGCAGCTCTACAATGTTCCAAATTTGGATTACTTTGATATCTTCCTAACATTCCTATTGCAAATGCAATGTCAGGCCTTGTGCAAACCTGAGCATACATTAAGCTTCAAACGTCAGAAATATAAGGAATATTGGTCATATGTTCCCTCTAAATTTTGTTCTCTGGGCACTGCTTCAAACTGAATTTGTCACCTTTGACAATAGGTGCCACACTCGATGAATAATTCTTCATAGGAAATCTCTTAAGAACTTTAATGATATAGGTTTCTTGAGATATTCTTAATATCCCTCGGGATTTGTCTCTTTGAATTTTTACACCAATGACATAAGAAGCCTCACACATATCTTTCATATGAAATTGTTGTGAGAGGAAATGTTTAACCTCATAAAGCAAGCCCAAATCACATCTTTATTTGGTTTTACGGAGAACGTTGTGGATCAATGTATATACCATAAGGTCAATGGGAACAAAATCATTTTCTTAGTTCTATATGTGGATGATATTTAGGATCATGGCATGGACAATAAAATTTATATCCCTTAGACCTTTTCCACATAGCCAATGAAAAAACCACTAACTATCTTGGGGTCCAACTTTTTCTCTTATGGATTGTAAACTCTAACTTCAACAGGACAACCCTATTCATGTACATGTCTTAAACTAGATTTTCAACCTTTCCATAACTCAAAGGTGTTTTACAAATAGCATTTATTGAAACTCTATTTAACACATATATAACAGTTTTTAGAGCTTCACTCCATAAGGATAATGGGAGACTAAAGTTGCTTATTATACTCTAAACCACGTCCAGTAATGTTTGATTTCATCTTTCTACTACACCACTTTGATATGGCGAGCCTAGCATTATGTAAACAGTGCCTTCTTCCTCTAAAAACCTAGCAAATGGACCTAATTTTTGTCTTGATCCCATGTACAGACCATAATATTCTCCAACTTTATTTAATCTAACGATTTTAATTTGTGTTCTTAATTGTTTCTCTATTTCTACATTAAAAGCATCTAGTGCTTCACCTTTCTCATAAAGAAGGTACAGATACATATAACGTAAATAATCATTAATAAACGAGATGAAGTATTTCTAACCATTTCAGCATATTTTTGGAAATGGGCCACAAATATCAATGTGTATAATTTCTAATATGTCAGAACTTCTCTTAGCACTTTTCTTGGTCTTGTTGGTGTGGTTTCCCTTAATGCAATTCATACAAGTACCAAAATTAATGAAGTTAAGAGTCTTAAGCATGCCATCCTTTACTAATCTTCTTATTCGTTCAATGAAGATGTGACCTAATCTGTTATGCCATAATATTGAGGAATTTCATTTTAAACACCTCTCTTTATACCAATATTACCATGCAAAGTCAAAAGGTTATAATCAAAAGTAGGATTTAAACAAAGTTTAAACAAACCATCATCTAAAATTTCATCACCAATAACAATAGTCTTTAATCAAATGAAAAGATGTCCCAATGAAACTAAAACCAAGAGATAAAATGCTTGAAACAGAAATAAGGTTTTTAGAGAATGATGGAATATAAAAGGTTTTATCAAGGTCGAAGACAGCCAAAATTAAGAACAAGTCTATAGGTCCCCATAACTTCCACATGTGAAGGCATCTTGTTTCTTGAATAGATTGCACAAACTGTTCATTAGTTTCCTTTGGTCTAAGAAGCCCTGCATGGTATTGATAACATGGATTGTAGAACCAGAGTCCATTCACCAATTGTTTTGAGAAACTTGAACCATATTAGATTCATAATATACTAAAGATATATGATTACCTTTATTTTAAAGCCAAGTCTTGTATTTAGGGCAAGCCTTCTTCATGTGTCCTTTTTTCTTTCAGAAAAATCACTTGACAGCATCCTTGTTGAGTTGATTAAGAGATGCCTTTCATTTTCCTTTCCCATTCCCTTCTTGTCAGTTTTCTTTGCATGAGTCAATGCATGGACACTTTCCATCCTCTCCTGATTCAACCTCCCTTCCTCTTACACATACAAAGTCAAAAGTTCATTAATGGACCACTTTTCCTTATGTGTGTTATAGGAGATTTTGAAGGGTCCATATTTAAATGGGAGTTAATTAAGGATAAAATGAACCAAGAAAGACTTAGAAATGTCAATTTCCAAAGACTAAAGTTGAGTAGTTATATCCCTCATTTCTATAATGTGCTCACGCATGGGTTTCGTGCCTTTAAACTTCATGGATGACAATTTGCTCATTAAAGTGCTTGTTAATGCCTTGTTAAATGTCTCAAACTTTTGCTCAATGGCATTAAGATAATTTTTTCACATTAGCACAATCAAGAATAAACCCACGAATGCTTTTCCCAACATGAGCCTTGATAAGCATCATGCTTAAGCAGTTGGACCCTCACAACGATCATATGATGCTTTCTCTTGTTGGGTACTAAATTCTATAGGTATTAACAGTTGATCCACTCGAAATGCTAAATCAAGGTCCATGCACCCTAATGTAAGGAGAATTTTCTCCTTCCACTCCTTCAAATCGTTACCACTTAGAAAAGGGATGCAAGATGCATCATAGCTTGGAACATATGAAGATTGAACAGCTACAAAACAAATAAATAACAAGCTTATAGAATATAATTGAAGCATAAAATATGGAAAATTTACACACGTAAATAATTCCGAATAAATCAATGTGTCGTTATAACTATCCTACGGACAAAAGTTGTAACACACAATAGATTAATTATGTATAATGGGACTAACATCTTATTGTTTTACCAAAATTTATTAGGCCTGTGAGCAACCTTTTTTTTTTTAAAGTAAAAAGAAAAAATAATTGCTATCCCATTCTACTTAAACACAAATATTATAATTTTCCCTGTGGGGACATATTATGATATTGTAATGTATAAGTACTAACTTTGATGTCATTAAATTTAATGTGTTCTAATTATTCCATTTTTATAATTTGAAGGTGCCGTGGTTATCCCTCAATTACTCGAATGTTATAAACTTTAAGATTGACATCAAAACTCAATTACCAATAATGCATAAATAACGCATGGTAAACGAAAAGGAACGGTGTTCCTGATTCCATATAAAATCAAAATTAGTCACAGAATAGAATTAAAGTACTCTAATTCATGTAAAACATATATATGGCAAGTCAACATATCACTGTAGCATGCTTATTTAATTATTTAGTGGCATAAGAATCACTTATAAGCCACACGTTTGAGATAATCATGTACGCAATCACATGCAAGCAGCACTACCATATACATCTATCACAGATATAGACGAATTTAAATATAATTATTGCCTAATATTAGGCATGCCACTAATATTAACAACACCATTTCTAGTGTATTCAATGAATGGAGTGCCAGACTTAAAGGTACCCTGATACCAAAATGTTAGAATATTTTGATTTCATTAAAATGAAAGCGGAAGCACATGAACTTACCTCTAGTCATAGCTATCAGATTCTCCTGGACACCAAGTTGCATTTTATAATTACACTAGAATTTTTTCAGTCTATCCAACACCACTATTCCCGTGAACAGATGGGATACATAGGCTTAAGTTGTTAGACCAGGGACCCTAATTTTAATTTTTTTTTTTAAATTAAATTCTCTCCTTCTCCCATCAAGAAGAATATACATATAAGGGAAAGAGATGGGCCATAATCTCTTAATTTTAGTTAACCACCATAACATTTAGAGAGATATTAGGAGTAGTGGAAGTTATATAACTTCCTTTAAATTGCTCATGGCCTCATGTATTAAATTTTGAAATTTAATAAATTTAATAAATTTAATAACGATATCAATCATAAATAAGGATAAGAAGCTTAAATTAACTAAAACTTAAATATCTAATGATGATTATAAATTCTATTAGACCGGCCACTCAAGGACACAAAAACATGTCTTACATATACATGAAGCTATAATTGGAAGGAAAGTATACAAATATTAATACAATTATGTTTACATATCATCGTGATTACGAAATCATATCTTGAAAAGTAACGAAATCATAAATATTATTGAAATTGATCCGATTGCTTACGTAAACAAAATATATTGTTATTTGAAAAATGTAAACAAATAAGGATACAAATACCCTTTTGGCTTTGTTAGGTGGTAAGTCTTTCTGTCGGTGCTATGAAATTCGGAGTTTTGTTTTTACATGGTATAGTGATGAGATTGGTGATGAAACGGGCTGGATTTTTGTGAATGGGGGTCTTGGAATTTATGGAGATAGCCGGCCATGTCTGGATTTTTGTAAGTGTGGTTCTTGGAATACATGGATTGCGATGTTTAATTTGTAATGAGATTGTGATGGCTAACTACTTTGGAAAAAGGATTTTCTTCAATTTCGAAGGAAAACAAAAAGTGATAAAGAATGTAAATTAATTTTGTCAATATATGATACACTTTGCTTCGGATTTAGAGTTTGTTTGGTACAGCTTATTGAATAGAGCTTATAAAAGTAGAGCTTTTGACCAAAACTAATTTGGTGTTTGGTTGTCAATTAAAAAAGTTCTTTTGAACCATTAGACTTTTTGGTTCTGCAAAACTAAAAGTGTTTTTGTGTAATTAAATTACCAAAATGGATATGTATTCATAATTATATAACTTGTAACAAAATGCATCCAAGCTACCAATTAATAAAAAAAAAACAGTTCAATCATTTCTTCAATGTTAAAAATTAAAAATTCATCAATGATATATTCTTCCAAACAAATAATATAATCCAAATTAAAATGTTAATCAATAATATAACTGAAATGTTAACGGTGCATGAGAAATATTGCAATTTGATCACGTTCTTGATCCATTTCACGTACATTAAATGAAATGGTACTTTATTCTTCATTATTCTCTTCCCTCTGATTCCCACTTTCACTTGTTGGAAGCAATTCCTCATCATTATCAAAAGGATGAAATTCTTGGTCATTATATGCATATTTTCTTATAAAATTGTGAAAAATCATTAAAGCAAACACAATTTTCACTTGTTTACTAAAAGGGAAACTAGGCATTTGACACAAAATTTTCTATCTATTTTTCAAACACCCAAATCCTCTCAAAGTGAAGTGACAGACAACAATTTTTATTGTGTAGGTTTTATATATAATAGGGTATTATGTAATTAATGAAATATTTTTAGGATATTTTTGATATTACATAATTTTAAGAAAAGCTCTCTAACCTCTACTTCTAAAAGCTCAAATTTTGGGCTTTTACTAGTAGAGGTAAATTAGCTTATTTAATCCTAAAAATGTTTGCTAAAAAAATAACCAAACACCAAAAAAAAATTTAAAAAGTGCTTATGAGATTAAACAAGCACTTATGGCCACTAGATAATCCATACCAAATAGGCACTTATAATGGTTTGAGATCGAAGAAAATCTAAATAGATTTTCATCTATTTTATTACATCCTAAACGAGAGACGAATCCATCGAATCCAATCCCTGTACAAACAAGAGGATCCTATATTTAACTTTTTGTAATACAAAAATAATCAATTTCACTACCGCTTTGAGGTTTTTTTTTTTCGAACACATTTAATTGGAGAACTATCATCTTTAACATACAAAAACAAAAGAGTAATAATAATAGAACTACAAACTCTTATACAAATTGATGTGGCATAATTCAATTAGTTAGATTAAATAATTCTTGATTCACTTGATTTATTCTTATTCTTTTAAATTTTCATGCTACCAATGAATTTATATCACATTAGTTTGTATAAAATAAGTTTGTATAAATTTATAACTTTATCATCACTCAAGACAAAAGATGCTACACAAATCTTATTCCTACCAGTTTAAGGCAACTAAACTACGACTTAGATAAAATATAATAAATTCCAAAAAAAACCAAATAAAGGAAAAACAAAAAAGTTATTACAATTATGAAGTTATACAAATAAATAACATCAATCATTACAATTATGAAGTTCAGTTGGCTCCTAATTATTTAGTGTAAAGTCTAATTATTTCAAATTAGAATAAAGTAAATGTAGAATTTGAAGCCCCCAAGGACGTAGTCGAGTTGGTTGGCAGTATAATCTGTCGCCCCTCACTTGTGTGTACTCGGCTTCGAGCCTTGGGGGTGGGGGGGTAAAAATTGATTTGGGCTTGCCCACCCCCCCCCCCATTTTCTTTTTTTAAAAAAACATATGGGCCCACTTATTTATGGGTTTAAGGAATGTTAATAGGGATAGTAAAATCCTCTACAGATTTGAAGCTCTATGGGGTCCCACTCCAAATGAGATAAATTTTGAATAATTTTTGGAGAACAAAATAGGGAATGGAGGAAAAATAATACCCAAATTGTTAACTAGTTAAAGTTTGGTTTTGTGCTTTGCACTGCATCCGTACTCCAATTCTCATTATATATAATTTTTTTAATTTTTATTTATAATTTTACAATGTTTGTTAATAAATTTTCTTTTTATTTTTAACAAATGTAAATAGACTATAACTGGAAGAACGCAATACAATATAATTCTTATTCAACCCAAAAGTATTGTTATATTTTATTTTTTTCTCTTAATGTTCTGCTCTATTTAAACATTTTTCAATTTTAATATCATTTTAAGACATTATTTCAAGATTTTAGGGATTTTTAAAAATAATTTAAATACTTTATAATCAAGTAATAACTTTATTTAAGTCTCTCATTTTTAATTTATTGAAATCATGTATCTATACCTAGTATAAGATAAGTAAATGGAGCATAGGGTGGGTATGAAAAAATCATTCCCTACATGGAGATTCCCCATTCCCATCCCATTAAATTTATTACGAAGTTGGATGAGGGAATGGAGGTGAAATTTTTAATGGGGTGGGGAATGGGGTAGGCCTCCCCACCCTAACTCCACCTCATTGCCATCCTTAAATGGGAACTTGATTTTTATGGGTTGAAAATCATTGAAAATCAAGTTCCCATTCCCAAGATTGAACATTTTACCCTATTCAATTGTTAAAATGTCCAAATTACCCTCAATTATATTTTGCATTTTGTTTTAGTTTTCAATACTTTACAGAATTTATAGAAATACTTTCAAATCGTTCTTTATTATTATTATTGTTATCGTTGTTGTTGTCATAGTTATTACTATCATCATCGTCATCATCGTCATCATTGTTACTATAATAATAGGTAATAATAATATTAAGGACATTTTAGGAACTCTAACAGACCATTCTAATTCCTAAACAAGTAAATAACTATAACCTATTCCAATTTTGATTCTTACGACTCAGGTCAAAATTTTATTCTAATTTCTATTCCCTATTTTGATTCTGATCCATCCTGATAACCAATTAGTAAAAGCACCATATGAAGAATTCTAATTATCCAATTCCTTTCCATGTAATTTTCTTCTTTTTTTTTTTATAACTTTTATTTCCTTTCCCTCCTATTTGTTTTGCTTTATTTATTCCCTTCCTTCTTAGATTTTGTTGCCTTTTCTCTTTAGTTTTCTTTTTCCTTTCACCACCTTTTCTTTTTCTTTTCTTTCCTTTTGATCATTTTAAATTCTTATACTAATGCACTATTTGGTATTGAGCTATAGTTACTTTTAAGCCACCACTTTGTTTCCTTTTGTTCATTTTAAGTGGTTATATTGTATTGTTCAGTATTGAGATGCTATATCTTTTACCCACAACTACTAAGAAAAAAAGTTGTAACTATGAAATAAAAATTTATAGGTGTGGTAAATATCACACTTAAATAATAATTTTGACAAAACTAGTAAAAATATTATAAGTTAATCACCACATATATGCAGGATAAAATTAACCCAACTTCCCAACCACGACAGTAAAGGTTTACTAAAAACTGTATGGTGTGTTTACTTGTGGGATTGAGGAATGAGAATCATTGATAGTGTTTACTTGCTAAAAACATAAAAGAATGAGAATGAAATTGGAGAGGACCTCACAATTTTGAGAATGAGAAATGTGAACCTCATTTCCATAGAGGAAATGGAAATGAAAATGAGGAGTGAATTGACATTTGTAGCCTTAGTGAAATTAAAAAGTTCTTTTTACCCATTTAAGTATAACTATAATAATAATTATCATCATCATCATCATAACAACAACAATTAGAATAATAATAATAACAATAACTGTTATTGATAATGATTTTGAATAATGATATGTACAATTATTATAATAAATAATGACAATAATTAACTACGTTCATTTTTATAATTTGTAACAATTCATTTTGATTCGAAGACAAACTAAATACATCAATTGCAATACAACTGATGTAGGATAAATATAATCTAAATATTTATTATTGTTATTTTTCTAAGTCAATTAGGATTTAATTATTTTATTGTTTAAATCATATTCCTTTGGTTATAAGGAATCATAAGTTTATTAGGAGTAGGATAATTCTAGCTAATATAAATAGGCTTGTTATGATTGTTTATAAACACAAGTTTCTTATCAATAATACTAAATATTTCTCAATTGAGATATCTTCTCTATTGTGAGAGTTCCCTTTCTTGAGTGTCAAGAACGTACGCTAGAACGAAATCTAGTAATGCTTCCGCACTGTGTCAACAACTCATTTCAATTCCGAATCCTAAAGCTTAAGTAAACAATTTATTTTCTTTCCCATTCATTTTAACTCCAACCAATTTTGATTTCTGCCCATTTCTATTACCGATTAGTAAACATCATTCGTATAATAGCTTTTAAGTTACAATTGCCCAATCACAATACCAAACAACTGTAAATGGAGCCACAACATTAGGCAAGTAGCTAGTGATTAATGGAAATTCTTTATCCATGAAATGATCACAAATGCTTATTTCCAGAGTGGCAAAGCCATCTGCGTCACAATTTTTTTGTTAATTTTATGACTTTCTCAAATTGTAATCTTTTTTACTTTAGCTAACTATATAGTGTTGATATATAGAGAGAGAGTCAACTTTCAAGCCAAAAATTATAGATATTAATAAATTTTGAAACACATTTACAACATTGTAGAAGCTTGTTTTGTGTGTGTGTAGTGCTTTTCCAATAAGGTTCATTTACAACATTGTAAAAATCCTATAAAGTATGTAGATCCTTACTTGATAATTTCTATATGTATATATAAAAATAATCTACTAAGCACCTAGACACACAACAGAATTATGTGACTCCTTGTCAATAGTGTCAAAACTATTTATTAACCATTTAGTGCCATGTGGCACTATTGATCATCTTATAATGAGCGCAACATATGGTAAGCACTTGGACACATGGCGAAATTCTGTAACTCTCTATGAATAGTTTTAAAGTTATTGATTCACCAAACAATACCATGTGGCACTATTGCTCACCTTATCATGAGTACCGTCTTCCACTAAATCATTTTTCTCACTCTCTCTCTATATATATATATTCTATTGAGGGTTCCTGCACTTTATGAAAGAGTAGGAAAACTGTTATGCCATATGGTGTAATGAGCATTACACTATTACACCATATGTGATAACAATATTCCAATAATTTAAAAAAATGTGGAAATCCTAAGAAATTAAGTACTATATATATATATATATAACAAAAAATTTTACATAAAATCTTAATCTTTAAATTGTAATTAACTCAATGGTTGAAGTTACTGTTAATTTAAATATCTTTAAAAAGGGAAATTAATATAAATTGGGTCCCATCAAATTAATAATATAATTCTTCCCATTTTATTTTCCTCTTTTTTTCTCGCTTATTAGTTTCCAATGCTCCATATTTTTCTTCTCTTTCCCTCACAATCTTCCATGCTAATTCTTCCTCTTCTTCCTAGGTGAGTTTTGTTTTTATTTGTTACATGTAATTCGTATATAACAGAGAGCACAATTATAACTCACACTTGAATAAGGGGTTTTTTATCTTTTCTTAAAATCAATAGGTAAATATGAAATTAGGGTAATCATTTACAATTATTGATCCCGTCATACACTGAAATTTTTTATGGCTAAGATTTGTGTAAGAAATAACAAGAAAACTATTAGAGTATATAGGGACACAATTTATTATTTATTCAGCTTCTATAGCTCGAAAATCACTTTTTTTTCTACCATTTAATTTAAATTTCTTTATTATTTCCTATAAAAAAAATTTCGTTATTATTTGTTTATGATACAGCACTGTTTATTTGTTCTTCTATATTTGTTGCCATTAAAAACACCTATGAGAGAAGATATGGAGGAGAGAATTAAGGAGATGGTATTAAGAACAGATAAGATAAGTAGAGAAACAAGGAAAGTAAAATTTAAAAGGGTTAATAGTAATTACAAAGATTAATATCATTAATTTTGGTCAGGCCCAATTTTTATTAATTTTTTATTAAAAAAGAAATTCAAATTAACATTAATTTCAGTCATCGGATTAGTTATGATTTAAGGATTACGATCTTGTAGAAAAATGTGATAAAAAAGAGGGTTTCCCGATTGTGGCCTATACATATAAATTCGGGCCTATACACACGCACACACATACATATATATAGCCTTTATTGTTCAATTAATTTATATAGAAATGAGCCTTAGATGCTTGATTAGTGACTTTCAAGTATCTTTCACTGAATGGTCACCTAAATTCAAATCTTGAGGAATATGAATAAAAAATTAATTTAAATTTAATCTACCCACATTTTTTAAACAAAAATAAAATCTAAAAGAATATGTAGAAGTGAGATAAATCTTTTCGTCATTTGAAAAGAAAAAGAATATTATTGCTATTTAATAGTCAAGAAATGAAGGTGATTGCGTTAAATTCTTTGTAATTGATATGATGGCAGACTTATTGATCGACGTTGCAACGGACGTTTTTTACTCTTTACTCTCCAGTATATGGATGATAAGTGAAGAGACTACGTGCATATTAGGGTTTACTGATATGATTGATGACAGGCCCTAAAATTAAGAAAGCTATATAATGTAGTTAGATTCTTTTATAAAGCTGGTCAATAAAGAACAAGAATGGGATTTTGATTTTCTGTTTTCGTTCCAGATTAAATAAAGCTAGCCCGAGAAAGAAAAAGATGTTTCCCTCTTTGTTCTTTCCATTGTATAATCTCTATCTAGTGATAAATATGGTTCAGTTTGAATAATAATCATTCTTTTGTTTGTTTGATTTCAATTCTTTGTTCCATTGGGAATCTTTAAAATAACTGCTCTTTTTTACGATTAATCGTTATCTAGTAGTAAATATGATTCCCTCTGTATAAGAACAATTATTTTATTTGCTTGAAGATACGTAAAAGTATTTTTCTTTTCTTTCATGGAAGCTCTCCTATGGAAGCTTAAGATCTCACTCAGACAAAAGTTAAAGTTTGGTAATACGAGTTGGTGGTCGCCCCAGCATTTATGTATTTAGTACGTAAGAATTACACTAAGTCGGTGTGATATTATAGTTCTTAACATTCCCATTCACATGCAAGGTAGATTTTGTTCCAAAGTAATTTTAGTCACATAGAAATGTAGTGTGAATATATTATTCCTTGGTTTTGATATCATATAGAAGGATATAGATTTTGTTCTTTAGTTTTGATTTATATAGAAGCGCATAGGCTTAACTTATTATACTCGAGCAAGCACAAAAGGTTAGGGTTGCACAAACATATAATTAACCAAAAAATTACCAAGTAAATGTAAGATTCTCATTTAAACCAAAGGTGGGCCTAAACTTTGGCTAGTCGGGCTATAGCCCGACATAGTCCAGAAAGATTGCATTTATATCCCTTAGTATTTATGATTTTCATATAATATTAGATTTGTTTTAAAATTTTCACGTATGTCCCCATTTCAATTTTTCCCCCTACAATTAGAGTTACATACTTATTTTAGAAAAAGTTAAATTATTTTTTTTTTGAATAAATTTGTCATTAGCAAGCTAAATATTAGTATTGCTTAAGCTTAGTATAAAAAAATTATGATTTGTCTAATCGAAATAAAAATAAAGTTGGTCAATATGTTGTAAAATCATCATTAGTATTAGAAAGTTACAAAACGATATAATAGCAATTAACAGTATTTTCATAATTGCATAATTTATTTCCTTCTTAATACTTGTTCTTTTCCTTTTATTAAGTTAAATTATTCAAATATTTTACATTTTCTTATCACTGAAATAAAAAAAAAATTTTTTAATTTACAATTTGATTATTTTTATTATAACCTTACTTGTTGCATTGTTACCATTCTTTTATTAAATATATATATTTTGCTAAGAGTTTTGACTTTGCATATCTATCTATCTATCAATAATCTATCTCTTTGTTTATTTCACACACACATATATATATTTCCAATAAATTTATAAATTAACCGGCGTACTAAAAAATAAAAGTTTCTAGGTCCGTCCTTGACCATAACGTGCTAAAATCATCAGAAAATTATTCACGGTCAATGCAGTATTTTCTCCATAACTTGCTAATTAAATCCAAGAACTCCTCTCGGATGAGGGTCAACTTTTTAGGCCAAACGTTATTTTAGTTATTGAGATTACTTAGAATTAAAAGAATCTCCGAACCGGATGCGATTCAATGTCTTCTTTTCTTCATCTTCGTAAAATTAAAATGCCTCACCATTCTTTAGGATGATTGTCGAAATTTTCTCATACTTTTTTAGTAATATTTTATCTAGTGATTAATAAATATGATCTCTTCTGTGTAAGAGAATCATTTTTTTATTTGCTTGGAGATCTGTAAAAGAATTTATCTATTCTTCATGTAAATTATCCTATGGAATCTTAATAGAGTATCTCATACATACGGGATGTTCTTCATTGTACTGCCTATATCAAATCCCAACACTTGAAAGCTCGTTTAAGAGATGGTTGCCCAAACATTTATTTTCTTAGTCCATGAACTATTCCAAGCTACTGTAAGATTATTTTTCTTAACAGCTCCGTCACATGCAGGGCAGACTTTTTTGGAGGAATTAAGTAAAATATTTGACTCTAAATTAAACAACAAATAAATCCTGTAATATATATTATTAAATAGAAAAATATTTACATTTTAAATGTAAAATAATGGTTAATAATTCACTTTTCGACAAATATGTAATTTTTATAAAGGCCTTTCGAGTAAGGCGGGGGCTAAAGTATACAAATGAAAATAATTACTTGTCCCTAAAGTTTGGCTGAGTAATTTTTAAGCAATTTTAATTTATTAGTCTCTGGATTTTAAATCCTGAGTGAAGGTAGGAATTAAAAAAATTTATTTAGTTGGATATTTCCCATACCTCTACTTTTTTACCAAAAAAAAAATCATTTAGAATTAGAATTCCGATATAGTGGCCAAGTATCTAAGAATCGTTTGAGTCTACACTTGTATATAGGTTTGACTGTTTTACTCTACAAAATCTGATGGTCTAAACTTACATTCAAAAGCTAGTACTTCATGGGTTAAACTCATACTCAAAAATTAATAAGGTTTCCTTAAGCTTATATTCTTAATCTAAAAATTATTATCAATGACGTGGTATCCTAACACTATGATGAGTCGCTAAACTTTTTGAATAGGTATTAATTTTTGAAATAATGATACAGGGTATACTTTTCACTTGGAGCAAATTATGGGGGTATTATTGTCCATTTTCCTTCCGAACAATTTTCTATATAAATTCACGGCAACGCATTAACTAACTAACTAGCTAGCATACCTAACTGAAGCAGAGACTTGCAGCAGCTTATGGCTCCAAAGGGTTTCCTGATCGCTTGTTTACTTGCTTTTACACTGCAAATCTTCTTCACAATATCATCTTCAGCTTCTCTTCTCTCCAAGTACAGCTCTTCTATAAATGTATAAATTATTAACTAAAAGCTGCTTATTTATGCATTGCTTAACTATTAATTAATTTGTTTGTCCGATTCATAATTAATTAAACTCATGCTGTATGTAGGATTTGATTAAACTTGCAGAAGGATGTGTGAACCACCCAGAGGATGTTTCTGTTTTGGTTAGAAACGGTGCGCTGTATACAGCTACTGGAGATGGTTGGGTCTAGTATTTCATCCTCCATAATGAAACATTGGTTAATTGGAAGCGTATAGACAGTAAAACTTTTTTTGGAATCACAACAACAGAGGAAGGTGATGTAATTGTATGCGACACTGAAAATGTGAGACAACTTAATTAACCTCAAGCTTAATTATTGTGTGCGTGTGTGTGTATTTGAAGAAAATTAATCATCTTGAATTCGTATTCCAATTCACGTGATCGACAGGGTTTGCTTAAGGTTAGTTAAGCCGGCGTGGAGGTTCTCGTTCCAGAAGTAAGGTAACAGTCAGGTTCAATTTCGTTCGATCAGAGCATGCATGCATGCAAATATAATGCAACAATGTATATGTATATGTTACATGATTATAGAAAATATTTGGTCCGGGATCCCACTCTTTACATTTTACAACATTGTCAATGTGAAAAAATCCGTTTACAATTAAAGGGGATCCTGGACTTTATTAAATCTATAGGATCCCGGATTAGAAGCTTACTCTCCACTTACATATCATTAATATAATTCAATTGTACAATTAATTTGATTTGATCGATCAGGTTTACAAATGATGTGATAGAAGCATCAGATGGTAGTTTATACTTTACTGTATCAAGCACAAAATGCACACCCGCAGAGTACTACAAAGACCTGGTGGAGGGAAAACCTTATGGGCAGCTGCTCAAATATGATCCTGAATTGGAGGAAACAACAGTTTTTCATGAGGGTTTCTACTTTGCTAACGGCGTTGCACTCTCAGAAGACGAAGAGTTTGTGGTTGTTTGTGAATCATGGAAGTAAGTACTAATAATTGAATTAATAAATAGCATAGCATCCGTGCATGACGGGTTAATTCGCTAAGTAGTTAGACTGATAAATTAATTTTCTTTCAGATTCCGGTGCAGAAGATATTGACTGATAAATAATCATGGACTTTAACGATCCTAATGCAACCTACGTATGCTTTGTCACTTCAGCTGTCGAATTTGAAGACAATCTGTACATGGCCAGCATCCAATCCAATTTCATTGGGAAACTGCCACTCATTGCTGCAAAAGCAGAACTGGCGCCAAAAGCTACCATTTAAAATAGCATGCATCACCCACAATGCATGTTTAATACTTCTACTAAATTACAATAAGCCTCCTTTTGCTAGTGTTTTGCTTTGGTCTGTATTTTATTTTCGGCGTGTCTTTCTTTGAGGGAGTATGGCTTTGTGTTCTCCCCTCTTGCTTGTTAGGTGTTTCTTTTCTTTGATTTTCAATAAAAGTACTCTTCTGCAGGTTATCTTTATATGGTCCAATTGTATTGCTTCTCGTTTCAGTTTCTAAAAGTGATTATTAATATATAAACGAGAGAGACTAATCTATCAATTCCAATCACTAGTCAAACGAGAGGATGAGAGAAGGGGATAGTACGAGATGTTAAACCTTCACAAACTAGATAAATTCCTCGTTAGGAGATAAATTTCATGGTAACTCACACACTTTCCAGAAAATAATGACCATGTTAATTACTACTTTCTACAGTGAAACTTTTTGTAGAAATTGAATGGTAGAATCTTATATAAAGTAAATGAACAATTTTTTGAGGAATAATAATATAAATAAATTTCTTTCTTTCTTATGTATTTGGGTAGAGGTTAAGTCTTCCATTGATTAATAAAATATTAATTTTCTTCTCAATATTTAGAAATATTTAAAAATAGATATTGCCTTATTTAACCTGTGTCACTATAGAATTTATATAAAATATTTTAGTAGATTTCTAATAGTAAATTTTAATAAACAAATAATATGATTACAAAGAAAAGGCCATCTACACAATTCATTCTTATCATGTGCAATTTTATTTTCTAAATCAAGGTAGGATTAGAATTTTAACTTCAAATCTTTAATATATACTATTCATTTCTATTATAATTGTTAACTTGATACTCCCATTCCAAAGGATTACATTTATTATTTTGTGTTTCAATCTTTCATGACAATATTAGTTTATTAAAATTATTCAAAGATAGTATTAAAAGAGGAGGTCTTTGCTGCTTCTTATCTATTCATTGATTACCATGTACATATAAGTATATCATACAAGAATTAGGATTCAATGCTAAAATGATTTAATTAGTTAGTGTTGAACACTAAATCAACGGTCAAAATTTAATTTTTTTTTTTTTCATTTTATTGCTTAGCAATCATTGATTCAATGTACCAGTACAGAATCATCTCAATACTAAAGACCCATATAGGATTGCTTCTGAAAGGCTTAAAAGTGATTTTGAAAGCTAAAAGTTAATTTTAGTGCTTGGTAAATTTTTTAAAAATCTCTTTTGATAGATCACCTGTCATATAGCGGATTTTGAAAAGAAGGGAATGATTAACTTTTTAAAATCTAATTTAGATAATTAATTTTATAGTTAAAAAATGAGTAGAGCTTTTTGTTGGATTTTTTAATCTAACTGTAACATATGGACCCGAAAAAAAAAAATTTCAGTTTCTATAAAAGGAAAGAGAGAGAGAGAGAGGCATTGTTTTTTCTTTCCTAAAATAGAGAGAGAGAGAGAGAGAGAGAGAGAGAAAGAGAAAGAGAGAGAGAGACTCGTTGACCCAGATCTGCGACACGACCCGCGAGCCTGACCCGACTGGATCTCGGTTTCCGGCCACCCCACCGGACGATATTGGTACCGATCCGAAGCTTAAGAGCTGGCCAACGCATTTCCACCGTCATCGCCGCTAGAAACCGACCAGAATGCCAGCAAATAAGCTTGAAAAGTCACGACCAAACCCATTTCTCCCTATCGCCGATCTAGCTGTAATTAGGCCGAACCACCACTTGGATCTTGTTTCTCAGCTTCCCCTCATCGTTTCTCAACCAACCCCGTCACCTGAAACGGCCAGATTGCCGCCGATCGACCGCCGGAAAGCTCACGATTTTTCGGGAGCTTGATCCACCGTTACCGCCGCGCGTGAGTGGTCACTGCCGGCACCATTGGACTCACTAAGGTCAGAACTAGCAGACCTGAGCTTCCCGTCACCGTTGACTGAGTTTCGGTCACCGTTGACTGTTAGGGGCAATTCGATAATTTCACAAACTTTAGGGGTAATTATGTAATTTTAAAATTGGTGGACATTTTGGTAATTTCAGATCCAGGCAGTTAGGTAATTTTGTATTTTTCTAGGGGTAATTTTATAAATTCAAAACTTGTGAATATCTTTGTAATCGGAATCAAGAATAGTTGATAATATGTGATTCTGAGGATAATTTGATGAATTTTGATGTCGAGGGCATTTTGATAATTTTATAAATTCGAGAACATTTTATTGCGGATAAATATCGTTTCGAGCATATTAGTTATAATTCACAATTATGATTAGTAATTATGTTATTTCCTCAAATTAGAAGGATCCGTGAACGATAATCAACCCGCGGATGCTGTCGATACTGAGTTCAGACACCGTCACTGTAAGTGGAATATACAAAACCTATTTTCATAGTAGTTTATTATGATTGAAAAATATGGTAAAGCCTGTTTACAAGATTGGTTTTAAAGGTTTCTATTTAATGATTTTATAGAAATAGATTTTATCTTTGTTTTGGTATCTATTATGAGAAATGTGTTTGATTAATGATTTTGGTTATCGATTTTGAATATGCATGATAATACTTTTAAAGAAAAGAAAAGCAGATTTAAGATATATTAAATGAAAAAGGAAATGAGATTTCGAATGAAATTTCGGATGAGATTTCAGATGAGATTTTTGGATGAGATTATATGCTTATGTATATGTGTACAAAGTTATATGAATATGAGTATAATGATCGTTTTTAAAATCATTAGACAGTACTCTTTCCCTCCAGATACAATGATACAGATGAAATGACATATGTATGTGGTATGATGAATACAAAGATACTGATATTGAGATACAAATGATACATATGAGATACAGGCTTTTGGGCCCCGTTGGAGTACACACGAGGCTTTGGGCTGTGTACTCGGGCAACTTTGTCTTTTGGGGACCAGATTATGCATGCACAAATATGATGAGATATGAGATAATATTTTTTTGATCTATCAGTGTAGCTCCGGGGCGTGATTGTACCCATATAGTACGTCATTGCCTATCCGTTGAGGTCCGGATATGATGAGATTATTTCCCCTAGGTACTTGTTTGGTGATAATTTTCGGTATTTCAGTATTGATGTTATAAGTATTAAGAATTTCCATTGATTTATGCAGTATGTTTGCGATATCGTTATTTGAGTACATGATTTGAATTTAATAAGTTATTTACGTTTTTGTGATATTTTGATGAGATGGTGTTTTGATCTGATTAATTATTTAAAAATAAAATTATGATAAAAACTACTAACCACTCACTGAGCTCACTGAGTTTTATACTCAACCTTTTTTATTATATTTTCCCCCCATAGGAGATTCACAGATACAATAGTCAAATCCAGCAGAAATAGTTATTTTTGGAATTATGGCCACGTTATGATGTTAAGAGTTATCGATTAATTTATTGAGATATTTTGGGATTATAATTTGTTATATTTCAAGGATTGCAGATAACATAGATTATAATTTGTTATATTTTGGGGATTGCGGATAACATATGTATTTTATTTGATATTGAATAATTGAGTGATTTGGTATTTTGGTTAAGGTAATTGATTGACGAAGTTGGTTGTATTTGGAATTATTTCAGAGTGCTTGATTTATAATTTTAAAGATTTGGTTGTGTAATAATTTTATGGGAGACTCTGCCGAATTTTTGGTAGAATCGTGATTAATCAGCTTATGTGAGAATGATTAAATAGAATTAGGCCGATTCGCCCAGGGGTTTCGGGGCGGGTCGTGTCACTAACATTGTTGGATCCTTAATCCAATGTTGGACTTATATTTGAATAATTATTGTTGTAGACTGTAATATATAGGTAAGCCCAATTAAAAGTGATCTATTAAGGTTTTCAGTAATTTAGGTTTTAATGTATCTAATGAGATATGAGCCTTTAATATGTAGATGGGCTAAAATAGGAATATCTAAACACAACAGGAAAAGTTATCTATATAAGTGGTCATGGTCCCTAGGTCACACTTATCTTTTTATTCTTTCTGACATCCTATTATAAGAGAAAGAGAATAGAGGAATTTAGAGGATTCTCTAGGAGAACGTGTTGATCTGAAAAACTAACCATACAACTCTAGAGAGCAATTGAACGTTATAGATTCATGTACGCTTCGGCATAATTTGTTATTGATTCTTCATGATACAACCTAAAGGTTCCTGAATTGTATGTGATGGTTTTCACCAAAAGGTTTTCTTGTTCTAACAAGTGATATCAAAGCATCTTAATGTTGAATCATTTAGAATTGAATTTATTTTTTATTAATGAATAAAGTTTTGGTGTTCTCAAATCTAGCATCATTAAATTTGAGAACAAATTTGTTATTGTTTTCATGAATTAAATTTGGAAATACAAACAATAATATTAAGAAAATTCTAAGTTTATAAAAAAAAACTCAGTTTGTTAAGGTTTGAGGCCGGCAACAGCCAAGCCACCACCAACATTCTGGTTAGGCTATGCCATCTAACAAAATGCGGCTTGCAGATTGTGCAAAAGTTTGTTGCTACATCAAGAATCAAAAAGAAAAAAAATAACAATGCCAGCAAGATGCAACCCAAGCAACGAAATCGTGCCCATTAGAGCACTTTAAGCAAAATCGCATAAGGAAAAAGAGGAAAAAAATTTAGCGTTTCAAAATTTTAAGGCTGGTTTAGGACTGGTTCAGTTTGAACCGAACCGGTTTAATGCAAAAATGGTCAATGGTTTGAACCATTCAAGGTTTGACAATCAACAGTTGATTGTTGACTTTGGATTTGACCCAAATTATTTTAGGATAATTTGGTACAATTTCAAATTCGAATATTGGTATATTTATATGTATTTTGTAATGAATTGATTGAAGCAACATGTCACCAAAGTGAACTCTCTTGTAGAAATTAATTTGTTTAGGAATATAAACAATTTTGTATATGTAATTTCAGTGAATATCAATTGGCCTAAAGGAAGATCCATATTTAATAGAATTGCATGTGCACATGTGCAACATGTGATGATTATTCAGTTTTACATGAGAGCAGTAAATCAGCCAAAAGGTACATTAATTATTTGGCATGTTCTTATTATTATTATTTTTATTACACCAAGATATCATTTGCAAGTTAATATTTATTTTAAAGATGAAATATTAATGGAGTGTTTGGTATCTTAAGATTGGGTTTATCTTTATTTGAATTTATTTTTGTTTTAAGATTTACAAAAGCGTTTTTGGTTTGTTTGTTGTTCTCTATTCAGTTATGTCTGTTGCTAATATTATTACCAACATCAATTTCATTCCATTACATGAGAGCAGTAAATCGGCCAAAACGTAGATTAATTATTTGGCATGTTCTTATTATTTGTTTTTTTTTATTACACCAAGAAATCATTTGCAAGTGAATATTTATTTTAAAGATGAAATATTAATGGAGTGTCTGATATCTTGAGATTGGGTTTACCTTTATTTGAATTTATTTTTGTTTTAAGATTTACAAAAGCTTTTTTGGTTTGTTTGTTGTTCTCTGTTCAGTTATGTCTGTTGCTACTATTACTACCAACATCAATTTCATTCCTATGCTAAATGAGTTTAACTTCAAATCATGACAAGAGAACCTCTTACTATTTCTCGTGGTTTTGGATCTTGACATTACGTTAAGGGTTGATTCTCCCCTACCTCTTACTAATAAGAGTACAACTGATATTAAAAAGGAAATAGAAAGGTAGGAGCGATCAAATTGCATGTATATCATGATCATGAAGAAGACCATTCTATAAGCATTCAGGGGCTCAATGTTTGAAAAGTTAACTACGGCTAAAGATTTTTTTGCAGAAATTGAAAAGAGGTTTGTCAAGAACAAAAAGTGAAAATTGGTACGCTCTTAACAAATTTAATTTCAATAAAATATAAGGACAAGAAAAGGAACAAGAATAAAGAAGCTGCAGATATAGCACCTCAAAAGAAATAAGATGATCTACAAAGCATTAATCATTTCTGTTGTAGATATGAAGGGCATGGTTTCGTTTGTTCTAAGATTATTTTAACTTCAATACCAAGACACACGTGGTGGATAGATTCTGGTGCAACAACTTGCATCAGTGTGTCGATGCAGGGTTGTTTGAATTGCTGAAATCCCAATGATAGTGAAAGACACATCTATGTGGGCGATAGCAAAACAGCTGAAGTTAAATCAATTGGAAAATTCATATTATTATCAAAGACCGGATTATATTTAGATCTTGATGAAACATTTGTCTTTTGAATAGAATTTGATTTCCATTTTCGTTTTAGGCAAATCTGATTATTTTGGTTATTCTTGTTCATTTAGAAATAGAAAATTTAGTTTGTTTCATTATTCAAAATTGGTTGGATCCAGTTCTTTATCAGGCGATGATAACTTTTATTTGATGGATACGATTATTTCATTTAAGGAATCCTTACAATTAAGTAAACAAGGTTTAAAGAAACAATTAACCAATGAAAATTCAGTTGCGTTATGGTATAGGAGATTAGGTTATATCTTCAAAATAAGGATAAAGAGACTCGTGTCAGATGAAATTCTCAACCCCTTATATTTCATAGATTTTGATATTTATATTAATTGTATCAAGGGAAAACAAACCAATAAAGGAGATTTAAAACCAACAGGATTTTGGATGTCTTAGAACTCATGCATACAGAAATTTGTGGGTCATTCCCTATGGTTGCTTAGAATGATAAATAATATTTTATAATGTTCATAGATAATTTTTCTAGAAATGCCTACATATATCTCTTTTATGAAAAGTCCTAGGTTTTGGATATGTTAAAAAATTTTAAGGCTGAAGTTGATAACTAACTCAACAAAAGAATTAAAAATGTTTGATTTGACTGTAGTGGTGAATACTATGGTAGATTTGATTGTTTAGGTGAGCAACGTTCATAACTGTTTTCTAAATTCCTAGAGAAATGCAACACCATCCCACAGTACACTATCCAGGTTCTCCCACTGTGAATAGTATTGTTGAAAGATGAAAGAAGATGCTTAAGGACGTGATGAGAAGTATTATTTGTCATTTTACTTTACTAGATTCACTCTGGGGAAGATTGAAGCATATATCTTTAATAAGGTTCCAACTAAAGTAACTGTCAAAATCCTTTACAAGCTTTGGACAGGCAAAAGCTTGGTCTAAAATAGTTGCATGTTTGGGAATGTTTAGCTGAAGTAAGGCCTCATGGGCCTAATGAGAATAAATTAGACTCAAGGTCAGTAAGTTGCTATATTATTAGATATTCTAAAAGATTTCGGGGGTATAAGTTTTATGATCCCACAACTAAGTTGATTTTCGCATCAGGAAATGCTTGGTTCTTCGAGGATGTCGAGTTTGTAGGAGGAGATACAGTTAGGGACTTTTTCTTTAAAGAGCAATATGTTAATATTCGCATAGGTGTTATTGGCATTGATCAAGGTCTTATTCCTGACTTTATTCAATATACAACAGATCAAGATAATGTTAGAGAATCCCTATACAAGAAGTTGATTTAGAAGAACAAAATCTACAACCTTAAAAACCTATGCCATTAAGGAGATCCCCTAGAGAAACTAGAGAAAGGAAAAGTGCAATACCAAATGACTACATTGTATTTCTCCAAGAACATGAGGAAGACATCGGTGTGAAGGAAAATGATCGATCAATTTCCATCAAGTCATGGAAATTTCTAATTCTCAAAACTGGATAGATGCCATGAATGAAGAGATGAAGTCCAAGAAGGACAGTAACGTATGAGGTCATGTTCTATTGTTAAAAGGTGCAAGACCTATTGGTTGTAAATAGATATTTAAGACCAAGAGGGTTCAAAAGGCAATATAGAAAGGTACAAGGCTTTTCTTGTCATAAAGGACTTTACATAGAATGAAGGCATCGATTATAAAGAGACTTTCTCTCCGATTTCTTCGAAAGACACTTTTAGGACCATAATGGCATTAATGGTGCATTTTAACTTTGAGTTATATCAGATGGATGTGAAGACGGCGTTTCTCAATAGTGACATTAACAAGAAAATCTATATGGTAGATCTAGAAAACTTTATGTCAAAAGACCCAAAGAATGTTGTTTACAAACTTAAGAAATTGATCTATAGGATTAAGCAAGCATCTCGACAATGGTATTTAAAGTTTCATCAAGTGATCATCTCATTCAATTTTGAGATGACTTTAGTCGATGGTTGTATATACTATAAGTTCTATGGGAACAAGTGTTGTGGATTGGATTCAATCTCTTAAAATATAGGTGTCAATGTGCAAATGTACACAACAAGTAATAAAGGGACAAGTATTCGAGTAATATCTCCACAGGGATTGATGCTATCAAAGTTTCTACAACAATTCTTGTAATGCAAATTCAATTTGATCAAATTAACTCTTTTATCAACTAAATTAAACTAAATAATTTAAATGACAGAAAAGTAAAATGCAGCAAAATAAATTAATACATCTCACACAAGAATGTAATCACTAAGAATAATGTAGTTGAGTGAATGAACTTACTTTATGGTATTGATTGATTTTCTATTATATTACCATTGCTACAAAAATCACTACAGCACTAGGCAGAATCCTCATGCATCCTCAGCTATTGCCTGATGAAATTCTTATATCTATATGTAACCTAACAACGACTAGTTGTTATGCCATCACAAGATATATCATTATGTGATCAAGGTTCTTAATGCCTTACAAGGTGAATCTCTCTGTCTAGTTCATCACTAGTTTTAGATTAGGTATATCCCTATTCAAATTGAGTTAACCCAACTTGGGAAACTTAATTTAAAACTAAGTATTGTTATGATATGTTCCACTAAATAGACCCTTTTGTGGCTCTCTTTTAGATAGTATCACTAAATGGTAGTCACCCGAAATAATGAATTAAACTAATTTTTATCAAAACAAAAGGTTATAACAATCATGCAGCAACACAATAAAATCAGTTAATAAACCATTAAGTTCATTTATCACTGAACCACAATAAATTTAGATCATGATTTATGATAAAATAAAAACAAAAACAGTTTCAGCCATCAAGTACATCATCATAAATAAAATAAAATAAGTAAAGATAAGATAGAAGCGAGTTTCTCTTCTAAGTTCTTGATGTCTTTTTCCCACACCTACAACCTTTTTATTCAACTTGGATTTTTCCAGTTCTTTGTTGTTTTCTTTTTCTTTTCTCAATTTTTTTTGTGGATGACGGCTTCCCCTTTTTTCTTTTGTGTGTGTGCTTCTTTTATGGTTGAGAATTAGGGCAAACATAATTCTAGGACGCATATTTTTCCAGATTTGAAAACTGCAAATTGCATCCTTTTTCTAAGAGTTGCACGAAATTTTCTCTTTTGTTGCTACAGGATTGTTATACCAACGGTTGCTGCAGCACTGGCTACAGCATCTACATTGTTTCAAACTCATTTCCACTTTTCTACAGCCAAATTCTTTCCTCATTCTTCCAAGCTCATTGCACAGCATTTCTTCCTTGATCTAGCATACCATTTATTCTAAAACAACTTAATTTATTGAAAATAAACTAAAATTAATTAGGTATGCAAAATATAAGTAAAATGCAATTAAAAAATGTTATTTACTCTCTAAATAATCTTGATTTAAGCCCAAAAGTATTATAGATAACTCTCATTTCATAGAGTTATCAACAAGTATATTTTTCTAGTTTTATACATCGATGACATTTTGCTTGCTAGTGAGCAATATATGCTTATTGCACGACACTAAGAGATTTCTAGCTATGAATTTTAAGATGAAAGATCTTAGTGATGCCTCTTTTTTATTAGGCATACAGATACACCAAGATTGCTTTAGGGGTATTGTTGGATTATCACAAAAGAGCTATATCGAAACGGTTCTTAAGAGATAAGGCATGCAAGATTACAAATTAGGTGATGCCTTTGTAGCTAAGAAAGACATGTTTAATCTCATTCAGTGTCTTAAAAATGATTTTGAGGAGAAAAAAATAGAGAAGATTCTTTATGCATCAGCAGTAGGAAGTCTAATGTATGCTCAGGTTTGTATGCGACCGGATATTAGGCAGGTATTTAAGCAATTTAGGAATAGACCATTGGAAAGTAGCCAAACAATCATACCATACTTATAGAAAACAAAAGACCACATGCTCATATATGAAGGTCAAATTAGGTTGAGATCGTTGGGTATACTAACTTCAATTTTGTTAGATGCCAAGATAATATGAAATCCATTCCATGTTACATCTATCTAATAGCTAGGGGTTTTATTTCTTGGAAGAGTGCTAAACAATCTTTTATACCTCTTTTATGATAGTGACAGAGTTCATAGCATATTATAAGGCATTTAATCATGAAATATGACTATAAAATTTTGTCATAGGGCTACAACAGTAAATGGTGTTTACAGACAACTCAGGTTATTTTGTAACAATAAGTCAGCAGTGCGATATGGTTTATTCACACTTTAATTTTAGTATGGTTTGTTTTCACTAAGAATTAAGGTGGACCAATTGAAAATAGGCATGTTAAGATCACATTGCATGAAATTTTCATGCTATACATCCACATCATTATCCATGTCATTTAATTGTATTGACATAATGACCATTGATGAGTCAAGTTATGATACTTGTGACAAAGACCGCTTTGATCTTATGTTGGTATGATTAATGAACCAGACAGTAAGGTTGAGCTCGTACGGTTGCTTTTGCAAAGCATAATTATAAGGTTACACATGTAGCATAAGTGAAAGATTTTTGAATTTTTCAATCTAGCATTATTGGATCCTTAATCCAGCGTTAGCCTTATATGTGAATAATTATATGTTGCAGAATGTTATATGTGTGTGAGTAAATAAATTTTTTTCAATATTATGTTTATTTTGTCATTTGCACTCTTACAACAATTTAACAAGAGAATTTACCAAACATGTGCGACTGCTTTTAAAGCTGGGTAAATACTCATTTAGTTCTTGTATTTTGAGTTAGGTGCCTGTTTAATCCTTATATTTTGAAAAATGTCTCAATATAATCATACTATTAAATATGTGACATTTTACTCTTATTTTTCTCGACTTTTATAATAATATCCTTGTAGCAATATTCTAAGTGACATTAATGAAAAGAAAAATTGTTAATTTATCAAATTAACACTAAAATTAAAATAAAAATTAAAGTAAATTTTTTATTATTACTTAACAATAAAGTAAAAAAAAAAGGTAAATTTTTTATTATTATTTTAAAAAAAATAGGTAAATTTTTTTTTATTATTTTATTTTTAGGGTTAATTTGGTAACTTCATTTTTTTACAGATAGCTATTAGCAAGACAACAAGGTATTAAATATAGTTTTAAGTTGGCTAGTATTCATTTGTTTATAAATAATTATCAAAAACATTTTGCAAGGGTATGAAAAATCCTAGCTCTCATAGATTGACAGTTAATGGTCAATTTATTGATTAATAAATTAATTAATGCTCTCGAGATTGTGGTATGGTATTATTATTGTAATGGCAAAGAAAAAATAAAGGTGAAAGTATCACATATTTAATAGTAGGGGGTGTGTGGAGATAATTTTTAAAATATAAGGACTAAATAGATAATGAGTATTTACGCTTTAAAACTCACATCTGTTTTAGAAAGAAATTTTATTAAATATTTAACTGTTTCTCTCCAAATCGATTATTTTTAGAGCAGCTAATAGTAATTATTTTAAAACCTATAACATTACCAAACTAGCTCTAAATCCTTATCTATTAATAAATTCCATATAACTAATATTGCACTAAATACATGACAACTCAATCTTGACTGCACCCAGTTTTATATATGGCACAGATCATTAGATTATAAAGCTAATTATAGGCTATGAGAGAAAAAAATTAGAACATTGTGAGAATCATAATCTATACATTAGTATAAGCGTTTTTAAAATTTGAATAATAGAATCTCGTATAAGTAATTCATTTAATTTTGTAGCAATAATCAAATAGATATATCATTTTCTTTTATCACTCATTTCAATAAGGTTAGAGTTCTATGTGTATTATTAATAATGAGATTGATTTTAAATAAAAATATTTTAAAAAATAATTGGCCCATTTTGATTTTTGACAATAAAACCACTTCAAAATCTACTAATTCACTTACTATGCTGAGAAACCAGTTTCTTAATCCAGATTTCTAAAAGTTCATGTAATCTACAAGTGACATTATTTGAGTGGTGTACATTATGTTACAATCGACTTTTGACACACGACATCACAACATAACAGGCATATATTTTCAAAAGTTTAACCAAAAATAAATCCAAATTACTAGCTTACACTCAAGTTATCTTCGAATCCCAGCCACTAATGAACGATGGTAGGTAGTAGCAGGCTAACTATAACGGCTCTAATTGAGTCTCACATCCTAAGTTAAGACTTGACATATGAGCTTATGAGTAATTGGACTCCCTCTCTTTACAAGTCAGTTTTTGCCCATATTTGGTTAGAAGAAATGAGAGAAAAAGAGAGGAGTAGAAAAGAGAAAGAGGGAGAAAAAATGAGGAAAAAAATGATTAATCTCAAATTTATTATTTAGTTTGATGTGAAATTCATCTTTTCTTTCTTTATTTCTTTCTTCTATCTTGTCATTTCAGTTCTTCAAATCAAACGTGCCTTTCACATGGAATTTATCTCTTCTTCTTTTATTTCTTTGTCCTTTCCTCTCGTACAATTTTTCAAACTAAACATACTATTACAGATAAGTTCTAACTAATGTTTGCCTAACAATTAGTACAAACTAATTTTTTAAGAGGAGTTCTACCCAATACCTGCATAACATAAGCTTAGAATCAATTATATTGTCAACAGTATCCACCCTTTCTTAATTGTTGATTTTCATGTATATTCAACATATAATTAATGAGAGATCCAAAAGCATGCCTCTTGATTCCTGAATGTGAAAGCCGATCACAATGAGGTTATGTCATTGTTAAGTTGATTAGAGATAGAAGATAATCGCATGGAAAATCCTCATGCTATTGTATGCTCTTAGTCAGAGGAAAATCATAATGATAAAAATTCCCCTTAAATCACATTGCATGAGCCCCACTACCTTTTCTTTGGTTTTCATACTCTATAATATGTTTTATGTATTTTTCATGTCTCTCACACACTTATATTTCAGATACAATAGGTGTATTTATATATAAGTTAATGAGAGTGATTGAAGTCGACTAAAAGACTTCATAATCTGTTAGAGTCCAATTAGACTTATAACAGTCATATTGAACTCTACTTAAAAGAAGCTTGCATATGTTTTTTTTTTTTTTTTTAGGTCTGGTCCAGCCCATCACGAGTGAAAATTCCAACATCTTCCACTTGCATATCATAGGATGACACCATATACTGAGTAATGAAAATGATCCAGCCTAAAGCCTAAATGCAATATTATATGAGCAAATGCAACATGTAACACATGAACAATAAGTTGGAGCTTCAATGGCAAGAAATCTCAATTGTAACATATACAGGAGATTAGATATTTGTTCATCATGTATCCTAGATTTTGTTTTCATTACTTCAGCTCAAGTATACGTAATCCCTTAATGAAATATATACTTGACTTTTTGAGCTCTAAATATCAAGAATTATAACTATCCTTATGTGGATTATACAATTGGTCAACCGGTGAATACATAAGTCAGATGTAAAAAAATAAATCTTCCCATCTTACTAATGTTTTAAAAATTCTAGACTAATGGCTTTCTTAGACATGTTTCAGAAGCCCCATAATGTCCTAGCCATAAATAACATGCTAAAATAGCAAACATTAATCATTTGCCTCAAAATATAGTCAATCGTAACTAAGCTACTAATCGAGGTATCATTATACCTCGAAGGAGCTTACAATATGAGGAAGTAGGGATTCATTTATTTTTTCCTTCACTCATTTTCTTGATTGGTCACAAAAGCACACATGGTATGGATCACGCGTTATAGTGAATACTCCTTTAATAAAGAAAATATGTCTAACTATTCACTATACAGATCACAATCCAATCGCCACTAAATCGCCTAACTAGAGTTTTAATAGACTTGCCTTCATAAGATGCTAAACTTATATCTGGCTTAAATCGAGTTTTCATGATAGTGGAATATATTATAGTCAGTCTAATAACTTACTTAATGTGACCTTATCTTTAACCTAATCAAGGCAGTACATTTTTTAGAATTACATAAGCTCCATAACACATATCTAATTGTTTTTTATTTTTATGTGTCTCATCCCAGCTTGCTATTATAGCAACTGAGGTGATCTCGCATGTAAGAAAGCTGGTCTAAACCCAACGAGACATATCTTTTCACAATCTTGTATGTGTAGTTATACTAGCTCCATATTTTAAGTACTGAATAAATGCTTTATTGATAACAATATAGTACTATAAGGATGCTCAGCGATGACATTCTTAATCTAGGGTAATAAGCCTGGGAATCACTAAAAGACTAAGCTTGTAATGATTAAACATCTCTAGTTATATTTTTCTAGTGATCTATACCATATTGTATCACATCTTCCAAGCTTGAGATCAAGCCTATTTTATATAGATATATATTGTAAAGCTACAATATCTTGTTGTATTATTATTTTCCATCATAATCTTTAAGTACTTATGATAACCAAAACAAGATTTCTCACATAGCCACTAATACATGCTTATAGATATGGCTCCTATAATAGACAAAGCTACCCATGTTTATTATCTTACCACTCCATGTAATAACACTAATGCTATACAAAGATGTGCACAATTATCTTGAGGTGAATTTTCGCTCATCTAGGTCACCATATCTATTAGAGCTAAAGCACAAATTTCCTCTCAATACAAAGAGTAGTTCACAATGTCATAGGGGTATGCTAAAATCCTCTTTAAGCAACTCAATGCTTTCTCTAGGCTTAGATTGGTAACTCTTACCAATCTCATAGCATATGTCAAGTGTTGTACATCCCTATGCACATGAGACTCTTGTTAGTATTGAGATAAGGAATATTAGCCATTTTGTTTCTTCTTTTCTAGAGTCTAATAGGCACATCAAGGCTAAGAATTTGTCGCTCTCTAAAGGAGTATCCATTTGGCTTCCAATTTTCCCTTTTTCGAATCCTTTTATGAATATTTCTAAGATAAAATAACTCTTATGACAAAGTTAGAAATTTCTTAAAGATTTTGTTTGGATTCAAACTCCTAAAACATAGACAAGTTTGCCCAAATTTCATTGGATGATCAATACCAATAGTTTTCACAAAATTTTATTTATTTCTAGTCATCTAAAAATATTGTCCACATGTATGAATGAAATGGCAATGTTTAATCGCCCAAGATTTGTAATGAAATATAGCATGATGAAATTTAAGATGCCATTATGAAGAAGACGTCATCACTATAAAAGAATAAACAATAGATGATAGACAATTTGTAATAGATTCTAGACAAAATGGCTTATATCATAATATTATGATAGAACTTTCAATCTATTATGAATTAATGATGGTCTTGTGATATTATTTTTATCACAAATTTATGATGGTTTTGCCATAGAATTATTATTTATCATGAATTTATAATAGAATCGTTATGGATATTTGCTCTATCAAGAAAATATGATAGAAAAATAATTTTGACTGTGTTTGACCAAAATTGTTTATGTATTACTTTATTTAGAAACAAAATGATGTGCTTTAAGAATTTTAAAAAAGAAAAGCAAATTGCTACCGTTTTGACCACATTTGACTGAGTTTATTATTCAACTAAAAGCAAAGCACTTCGTTTTACAATATCTGACATTTAAAAATAGAAAAATAATTGATAAAAAGGCAAAATGCACCCGTTTAGATCAAGTTTCCCTGGAAAAACAAATTTTCTTCCAAGCGTAACATTTTCACTTCATCACTTCCTAAGCCACAATGAAACCCTCTCAACTTTTGAAACCCTAGATCGAACCCTCACTCTTGCAATCCATTCTTTGTTGTTCAATGGACAATCTGCCAAAATCTTCACTTATTTAATTGGCATTTCTTGTTTCTTTGTCATTTTACTGTCGTTTCACCATCCTTTTGTTGTTGATTCGCATCGTTCTTTCATCCTTTCACCATCACAACAAGCAGTTCAAAGCTTTGCACGTTAAATACTTTGCATCTTTTTTACATTTGTTCTTTAGGTTGAGTGTAGAAATTGAATGGGTACACATAAAAATTGAATGAGTTTTCTGTAGAAATTGCATGAAGAAATTATTTATGTTTTAATTTTGGTTAAATGGAATATATGGGGGGTAAATTTGGGTGGCATAAATGCTAGCGTATGTGGGTTTTGATTTAATTTTTCTTTTTTTTAGGTTGATCATAAGTGATCATATACTAAGTTTAAGGTTATTTGTCCATTTACGGTTTGATTTTGTTTTTATTGTTTTAAACCTTTAAGGCTTGAGCTATCAGCTGCTTCTAGATGTAATTTCGTAACAAGTCTTGGAGATAAGTTTTATAATAAAATGGTGATATATAATGATGCCTGGTGAGCGTTTGACAGAACGTCTGAAAAAGATCAAAACCGTTGAAAAGTTGATTAAATAGAGTAACAATGATGCTGAGATAGCTGAAAAGATTAGGGATCTCTGCATAGACAAGCAAATGCAATGGAATGATAATAATAATAATCATGGAAATCAAGGATCTAAGACATTTGAGGAATGCTTAATTTTCTTTTCCTTAGATACTGATCCTATTTTCATGCTATATATGTTTTTAGTTTTCGGTATTATTTAGTTATTTGCTTCTTTTTGGTTTATTTCTTAAGGTAATGATGAGCAAAGGCTATATATATAAATAGAAGAGAATACATATTTAGAGGTTGACAATGTAGTTTACAATTAATTATTTGTTTGTTCCTTTATTACAGTAAAGATTGTTGGTTTTAGGATAAATGAAAAATATAATCCAAGAGATAAAGAGACATTTTTTTTTCTAATCAGGTGGACTTAAAACTCAAGTATTAAAAGACCGATATTATTGACTTTAATTATGTAGTTTCATGTAGCTAGGGGTGATGGGTTTTGGAAATGTAAAATTAGAGCTCAGAGTTCTTATATGAAATGCTTCCCTCAGTGAAAACAGGGAACTCAAAATCGACATAGAAGGTATATCTATTTATACCTGCTTAACTTGTATTTTAATGTCATTTGTATTTTTGCAGTTCATTTTTTATTTTTTTTAAGATTCTTGAATGTCTAGGTAATCATCATGAATAAACTTACCATTGATATAATTTCACACTTGTGCTAGATGGTTGACATCACATATGAAGGAGTTTCATGTAAGAATCAACAAACTTCCTTTGACCTTAATTTTGCTTCTTTTGGAAATTAGTTACGGAGTTGATGTAACTATTGTTCTTTTGTTCTAAAATGCACTTTTAATGCTGCCAAAATCGCTAAAAGCTATTTTATTAAGATTTGTTATCTTAATTTTCATGCATCAAGAGAGGAGGGCAATGTTCTTGACTGGTTGGTCAAGTGTTTAACAGTATGCTTTTTTAGTTTTGGGATTTACTTTTTCTTTATATATGATGGTGTCTAGTGTTCAAGTCTGTAGAGTATCCTAAGTGCAATGAAAACAACCACTGGACTAGTAGAATAAAGATAAATTTATGATCATGAGTCTCAAAGTTATAGGAGGGATAGACTAGGTGCTTTAGTTGGTAAGTCATATTGGTCCTTTCGCAATATTTCTGCTTTGCTTTTCCTTTGTTTGATGTTGATAAAATTAATTTCACAATAATGATCATCTCTATTTTAGTAACTATGAATTAGTTGTAAGCTCAATTGTTTTCACTAAATTTTATTCCTAAAATGGTAATGGATAACACATGAATTAAACATGTAAAATGACCCATACATGTACTTCTTTTGGATTCGGAATGAGTGGAATTTAGCCTTTAGGACAACGTATAAATTCAAACCCCTTGATAGTTTGTTATACGAGATTTGCTGTTGAAATCCTGCTTTTTATATTGCTGTTTTTTGCCTCAAATTTGGCTATTGTTCACTGCTATATTACTTGCTGGCTGATGTTGTTTATAACTTGCTGGTTTCTACCACCGTTTGTTACTATTTTTTCACTATTTTTTTATGTTATTTGTCTTAGATTTACCACTTGTTTGCTGGTTTTTAACTTGCTCGATGATGCTGTTATTACCCATTTTCTTTTCATCGCTGTTTATTGTTGTGCAAATTTTATTGAACTCGCAAGTGCACGAATCTATTGTAGAATAAATCAATGGTGACGAGTGTCGATCCCACGAGGAGGTGGATTTTAATTATGTGTAGAATAAATTTTCTGAGTTGGTGGTTGGATTTATAATGACAATTATGTAGGCAATGTATTAATTTAAATTAAAGCTGTTAGAATAAACTATTAAAATGAAATGCTTGGATCTCCAGATCTGTACTCAACATGCACCATCGGCTTAATATTCATTATTAGTATCAATTAAATCATGAAGGGGGAACTTTCACTCATCATGAACCACACTCTAATAGATATGGTGCTAAGGGCTTCCCGTGCCAAATAGTAATAACCTTGCCTAGGGAGGTGGTTATTCCAGCCGATATCCAGACAAGATTATTACTATCTATCTACGAAAAATCAAAACAACCACATAAATTAAAGGGGAAGGAAAAGTAAATTTACCAAATTAAGCCCATGGAGCATGTTGAGACTTCACCTTCAACCCAAGCTTGATAGGAAATTAGCCACTCATATTTGAACTAGGGGTAAAATGGGAATTTTATTAAAATACGTAGAAAATACAAGATGGAGATGGAATTACAGAAAATGGAGCTCAAAAATAGATTCAGGGGTGTCAAATTAGGGGGAGCCCCTTTTATAGATACACTGAGTAAATCATGGCCATCGAATTAAAACAATTTGGACGCTTAGGATTGCGCCACGTGGCAAGTTCCTATTGGATGGAACACATCATCGTGATCGTTATTCTCGTGTATATGCATGTACCGTACACACATTTTTTTCGATCCACTAACATTCTGCCACATCACCGGTCAACATTTTTTATCCAATAGGGTCGTGACACGTCATCAGTCAATGCCACATCATCAGTCAATGCAACATAAGCGGTCAATGCCACATCATTCGTCCAATCAAATGCCGCCACATCATCGTATAGTGCCACGTCATCGTACAGTGCCACGTCGGCATACAGTACATATGAACAAAGTCGAATAAAGATCGTATGCAAGACCATATATGTCAACCGTCATCGTATATATGAACAATGATCATTTTTCTTTTTATGCTCCTCCTAAGGTTTTCGATTTCACCCCGAGTTCAAAAGTCTTGTGCTTTTTCCATCCGATCTCTCGTTTATTGTGAAATGACCATGATATCCCCTAAAATACATAAAATACTTAATTAAAATAAAACACACATAATTAAATTACAAGGGACTTAAAGACATAAAAATAGGGATGTTAGTGAGACTTGGAGTGTAAAATGATGATTTTCTCCATTATAAATACACACTTTCTAGTACTCAACATTTATTACTAGTTTTTGCTATTATTTTTATTTTTATTTTTTGCTGTTGTTTGACTAAGTTTACCCGTTGTTCAAGTTATTTTAATTGATGGTTGCGATTGTGACAGTATGCTATTGTTTGTTCCTATTTATTACTTTTTTTACTATTGTTTTTTGCTATTTCAGCTACTATTTGCATTAGATTTACTTGATGTTTATTGCTATTGTTCATTGCCTATTTTGCTGCTCATTTTCTAATATTTACTTGCCATTCGTTGCTATGATACTTGCAAGTTACTAACTCCTCTTCATTGTTGTTCTACTTGCTAATTGTTGCTATTACCACATGTTACTTTTTGTGGCTATTTTTTAATGTTTTCGACAGCTATTTTCTTAGATTTACTTCTTGTTCGACTTGTTTTATCTTTTTCTTAACTTTCTTTATTAGGCATATGTTGTTGGTTGAGCTTTTACTTAATAGCTAAAGGAGATTATGCCCTAACAAATATTTAAAACAACAATCAAAGTACGATCTACTTAGTCATTAACAGAAATTCTCTGTAAGTTGAAGTAGCATGTTGATTAGCTATATAAACATTGTTAAGAAAGATGCTTTATATGATCAAGTGCAGATAAGACTAGTTTATATCTATTTTTACTATGTAAACAATTCATGTTTATTGATTATAACAATGTGATATTTGTTTATTCATGTTTCTTGAAAATTATTAAAGAACCATGTGAACTTGAAAAACATTTGTAATACTAGGAGTTAATGATTGCTATAATATGTTTATAGTGCTCATTCTTAGCAATTCACATTCTTTGTGATTCATGCATGACAATAATAGTTGGAAATGTTTATTGAAAACATTGTTTTCATTAATGAAACATTTTCAATAGTGTAGGTGCCATATTTCAAAGGTATCAAACCATGCCACATGCCTATCCTTTCATATAAAAGAAGCTATTCTAAAGCAATAACACTCCAACTATTCCGAGGGAATAACGCCCAGCACCCAAGGAAAAATTCTTTTGGAGCTCATAAAGATGGCAAGAGGGGGAATTATGTCCTCAATCCATTGTTATAAGGAAATCACACCTAAAGATCATAATGATAGGAAAATACGCATTTATGGAATAATTTCATATGACCAAATTCACTTCCATGTGTAAAGAAATGACGAGTGACATGTGTTATTAGGTTGAGAATTCAAAGCAAAACTCTAAATCTACATCACTCACCATCTTTGGCCTCTAAAAGTACCGTTCATAATTAGAGAGAGAAACCCACCTTCCCTATCTTTCTTCTTTCTTTAATCTTAATTAAATACTAACATGAGCATCAGAGTGCTTTCTTAGGTATTCACACTGCTGAATTTGAGGCAAAAAATTGTGACAAGTTATCTACAAACTATAAATATATGTGAAGGTAAGAATCCAGCCCCATCATTGGCACCGTCTATAGGGAACTTGCAAGTTAAAAACCATTTTCTCTCACTAAAACTCATACAACCACCACTCTACACTCACTTTTTTAGATTGGATTTGGTTATGTATGATTGTAAAAAGAGGTGAATACTCACATATACTCATTAAAAATAAGTTTATGTGTGAGACCTAAATCTCAAACATGATTAAAAAGGTAATAAAGCCAAAAATTCAAGCTAAAAAATAGAGGTCTCTCCTCAAAATGAGTTACTAGAGATAAAGAGTAAAGAAAATGAAAAGCCCATTTGATCAACATAAAACTTTGACCAAACAGTAGAAAGTTAAGATGGTAAAAAAGGTTAAAATGGTCTCTGAAACTAAACCCAAGACCAATTTATGTTTTATTTTATTTTATCTTCATTTTCTTTTTAATTATGCTAATTTCTTGACAATTGTGCTGATTGATTTACATTTCTACCATTTTATTTATTCCCCTAGAATTTCTTTAGTTTTCCATGAGTGAGGCTAATGCGAACCCAAGCATTCACGTTACAGAGGGGAATATATGAAGGGTATTAAGTCGACATGGATCAACATGACTCCATGTTCTAATATAACTACTATGATTTCGCATTTAACATATTAATATATATTTTCAATTTTCTTATGTCATTCTTGACTTAGCAAAGAGTGAGGCTAAGGAAAACCCAAACATTCACCTCCTAATAAGGAATAAAGAAATGCGTATTATCCTTATGTGGACTAATCTAACTTTCCTTAAATATAATGCAACTAACAGTTATCTTTATGCATTACCCTTTACATTTCCGCATTTACTCTTCCATTGTTTGTAAATTTCATAATGTTAGATGCTCATTTAAGAAGGAAGTAGAAACTATGGAACACCAAAAATTAAATTTGAAATTGCTTGCCCTTGAGCAATAGTCTAAGAGTAGCCCTGGAAAAGCTAAAAATGGGTGGAGAGGTAAATTCGGCCACCAAAAGAAAAGGTCGAAACTCACGTTAAACAATCTTAAAAAGGCATATAGGAACTAATAGTGATGAGGAATTGAGATTCCAAGAGTGCCTATAGAAGAGAATTCAAAAGATCATAAGGAGACTTTGAAAAGAATTTCCAAAGGGCTTCCATAGCAAATGATGTCATGATAACAACTGTTGTGCAAATTTTATTGAACTCGCAAGTGCACGAACTATTGTAGAATAGATCAATGGTGACGAGTGTCGATCCCACGAGGAGGTGGATTTTAATTGCTTGTAGAATTAATTTTCTAAGTGGGTGATTGAATTTATAATGAAAATGATGTATGCTATCTGTTAATTTTAAATTAAAGCAGTGGGAATAAGCTATTAAAATGAAGTGCTTGGATCTTCGGATCTATACTCAACATGCACCATCGGCTTAACATTTATTATTAGTACTAATTAAATCATGAAGAGGGATTTTCCACTCCTCATGAACCACACTCTAATAGATATGGTGCTAAGGGCTTCCCGTGCCAAATAGTAATAACCTTGCCTAGGGAGGCGGTTATTCCAGCCGATATCCAGACAAGATTATTACTATCTGTCTACGAAAAGTCAAAACATCCACATAAATTAAAGGGGAAGGAAAAGTAAATTTACCAAATTAAGCCCATGGAGCATGTTGAGACTTCACCTTCAACCCAAGCTTGAAAGGAAATTAGCCACTCATATTTGAACTAGGGTAAAATGGATATTTTATTGAAATACATAGAAAATACAAGATGGAGATGGAATTACAGAAAATGGAGCGCACAAATGGATTCAGGGGTGTCAAATTAGGGGGGGGAGCCCCCTTTTATAGATACACAGAGTAAATCATGGCTATCGGATTAAAACAATTTGGATGCTCAGGATTGCGCCACGTGGCAAGTTCTTATTGGATGGAACACATCATCAGGGCTATCATTCCGTGTATATGCATGCACCGTACGCACGTTTTTTCAGTCCACTAACATTCTGCCACATCACCGGTCAACATTTTTTGTCCAATAGGATCGTGACACGTCATCAGTCAACGCCACATCATCAATAAATGCCACATAAGCGGTCAATGCCACATCATCAATCAATGCCACATAAGCGGTCAATGCCACATCATTCGTCCAATCAAATGCCGCCACGTCATCGTATAGTGCCACGTCATCGTCCAGTACAGGTGAACAGTACCGTGAACAGTATCGTGTACAATACCGTATATGTGAACAGTATCATTTATCTTTTTATGCTCCTCCTAAGGTTTTCGACTGTCCTGAGTTCAAAATTACTGTCTGTTTTTTTATCTGATCTCTCGTTCATTGTGAAATGACCATGATATCCCCTAAAATACATAAAATACTTAATTAAAATAAAACTTACATAATTAAATTACAAAGGACTTAAAGACATAAAAGTAAGGATATTAGTGAGACTTGGAGTGTAAAATGATGATTTTCTCCATTATAAATACACACTTTCTAGTACTCAACAATAACCACTTAGGGCAAAAGCTGAAGTCCATTTGAATGACATTCTAGACTAAACTAAATGCCTATTTAGATTGATAGCTTGTAAATGAGGAACTTTCTGTTTTGGCTATTGCAACTATATGAATGATTTCAACTCATGAGAATATTAATTCAATTGTAGTGCACAATCATGTACCCGAGTGATTTATCATAAAATGTAAAAACCATTATGTAGTCTAAAGAGACTCATGCATTGCACTAATGCGTAAACATTTATATCTATGCATCTCACAAGAGTCCATATTCATTATTGTTTCATGAGCGCTAATGATCATCTCACACATTGTCATATATACTTAAAAAAATCTCAAAATCTATTTTAGAACTGATTGGATTGCTGAGGGAAAATTTTCATTTCTTGTTAGAACTTCAGTATATGAAAAAGTTCAAAAAGCAAGAAATATTCCCTTCTATATCAAGGGAAAAGTAGACTTCCTCCTAGAAATTTAGTTCAAGTGAAAAGTTCAAAGAACAAGAAATATTCCCTCTGATGTCAAGGGAAAAGTAGACTTCTTCCTGGAACTTCAGTTCAAGAGAAAAGTTCAAAGAACAAGAACTATTCCCTCTGATGTCAAGGAAAAGTAGACTTCTTCCTAGAACTTAGTTCAAGAGAAAAGTTCAAAGAACAAGAAATATTCCCTCCTATATGAAGGAAATATTAGATTTCCTCGTAGCATTTTAGTTCAAGGGAAAAGTTCAAAGAATAACAAATATTTCCTCTTATGTGAAGGGAAAATTAGATTTTCTCCTAATACTTCAGTTTAAGGCAAAAGTTTAAAGTACAAGAAATATTCCCTTATACGCCAAGGGAAAAGTATATTTCCTCCTATAACTTTAGTTTAAGGAAAAGTTCTAAAAATAATTAATATTCTTTTTTATGTTAACGGAAAAGTAGATTTCCTCACGAAACTTTAGATCAACGGAAACGTCTAAGAACAATTGATATTCCCTCTTATGTTAAGAAAGAACAATTAGTATATTTCCGCAAATAATTCTAGTTTTGAGGAACAATTTACTACAATAGTTCACTTTTCCTTACTGTAAAAAAAAAAAAAAAAGGAAAATTTTCCCTAACAAAATTACTCTAGAATAACTCGTTTTTCCCTAGGTCAAAATAGAGAAAAATTTCCATAGGCCAATAAGTAATAAAGTTACTTATAAAATTCATTAGAAATATCTAATTTTTCCTTGGGCAATGTAGATCCTTGGGCAATAAGAAGGAAAATTCTCCCTGATAAAATTTTACCAAAATAACTCATTTTTCCCTAGGTCAACATAGAGGAAAAACTTCCATAGGCCAATAAGAAGAAATATTTTCCCTAATAAAATCCCTTTAGAATAACGCACTTTTCGTTAGGCTAGTGTAGAGGAAAAACTACCTCAAGCTAATAAGGAGAAAAGTAATCTTATAAAATTCCTCCAAAGTAGCTCATTTTTCCCCAGGCCAATGTAGAGGAAAAACTTCTTTAGGCCAATAAGAAGAAAATTTCTCCAAATTTCCCTAATGAATTTTCTCTAAAATAACTCACTTTCTCCTTGCCCAACATAAAGGAAAAACTACCTTAGGCCAATAAGGAGAAAAGTTCTGTTATAAAATTCCTCCAAAATAGCTCATTTTTCCTCGGTGAACATAGAAAAAATTTTCCCTAATAAACTTTCTCTAGAATAACTCACTTTTTCCTAGGCCAACATAGAGGAAAAACTTACCAAGGGGCAATAAGGAGAAAAAATCTCCAATAAAATTCCTTTAGAATAACTTACTTTTCTCCATGCCAAAGGAAAAGCCTCCCTAGGCCAATAAGGAGAAAACTTCCTTTGGAATAACTCACTTTTCTCTAGGCCAACGTAGAGGAAAAACCTTTATAGGCCAATTGGGAGAAAAGTTTCTTTACAAAATTCCTCTGAAATAGCTCACTTTTCCTTAGGCTAACGTAGAGAAAAAACTTCCCAAGGCTAGTAAGCAGAAACATTTCTCTAATAAAATTTTATCCGGAATAACTCACTTTTCCCTAGGCCAACGTAGAGGAAAAACTATCCTGGCCAATAAGACAAAACTTTCCTTATAAAATTCCTCCGAAATAGCTCACTTTTCCAAAGCTAACATAGAGGGAAAACTTCCCTAGGTTAATAAGGAGAAAAATTTCCCTAATAAGATTTTTTTGAAATAACTTAGTTTTCTCTAGGCCAACGTGAAGAAAAAACTTCCTTAGGCCAATAAGGAGAAAATTTTCCTTAACCAAGTACCTTTGAAATAGCTCACTTTCCTAGGCCAACAAAAAGAAGAACTTTCTTAGGCTGACAGGGAGGAAAAATCTTCTAATAGTATTCTTTCAAAATAATTCACTTTTTCCCACTTCAACAAAAAGAGAAATCTACCTAAGCCAACAAGTAAAAAAGATTCCTCAGTAATATTCCTTCATAATAGATCAGTTTTCCTTTAGGCAACAAAGAGGAAAAAATTCCCAAGGCTAATAAAGAGAAAAAGATTCGTAATAATATTCCTTTAGAATAGGTCACTTTTCTATATGCAAAGAAGGAAAAAGTAAGCCAACGAAAAGGAAAAACTTCCCTATGCCAACAAGTAAAAAGGACACTCTAATAATATTCCTCCATTATAAGCCAGTTCTCCCTAAACTAACAAAGAGAAAAAATTTCCTAAGCCAACTCAAAGGAAAAGTTCGCTAATAATATTCCTCAAGAATATGTCACTTTTCTCTAGGTCAATAAGGCGAAAACATTTTCTAGGCTAACAAAGAGGAAAAGTTTATTGGCAATGTTCCTTTATAGAATTGTCCATCTTTCCCTACAACAAAGAAGAGAATTTCCATGATTATTACCTTTAAACATTAGTAACAATAGCATGATTATTACTAATTTTTGGAGAGAGTAATATCCCAATACATATTAAGTATATTGAAAGCTGAAGTCTACCCACATTCCATAAGGAAAACTTCCACAAACATTATTACTAGATGATAATATCCAAGGTTGTAACAATTCTGTTTCATAGGTCCTACTCCCGCAATTAAAAGTTAAATTCAGAATAAGGAGCACTCGAAATTAGAAGTTATATTAATTTGCTTACTTATGATATTTAGGGCAACACTATCCAAAACTTTAAAAGTGCTCAACGAAAAGCCAAGGCCAATACCAAACAAGACAAAAACAAAAAGATGCCTAAGGCCCAACAAGGCAAACAATAGATGAGGAAAAATTTATGCGAATAAAAGCTAAGGCCATAAGAACAACCCAAACCAAGAAATGGGCAATGGCTTGGAAGGGAACTGAAGGTTGAAGAAAGACCTAGACAAACAAAGGTTAAAGAAAAATTAAGGCAATCAAAAGCCAAGACCACGAGAGTAATCCAAACCAAGAAAAAGCTAATGCCTACTAAAAGGCTAATGCCCAATAAGGCAATCAAAGGTTAAGGAAAAACCTAGACAAGCAAAGGCTACGGAAAAATTGAGGCAAACAAAAGCTAAGGCCATAAAAGCAAGCCAAACTAAGAAAAGACCACTTCTCTCTGCTTTGAAAAAGTGGAAAAACTCCCTAATATTATTCCTACAAAATCACTCACTTTTTCTTTAAGCTAAGGAAGAGAAAGTGGGGAAAAGTTTTCCTATGCTAATAAGGAGGAAAAGTTCCCTAATAACATTAGGATAACTCATTTTTCCCTACGCCAACCAAGAGGGAAAAATTTCCCCGCCAATATCAAGAAAAAGTTCCGTAATAATATTCCTTTAGAATATGTTACTTTTACATCTACTAAGAAAAAAATTCCCAAAGCCAACAAAGGAAGAAAAGTTCAGTAACGATATTCTTCCAAAATAGTTTGCTTTTTCTTTATACAGATAAGGACAAAAAATGCCATAAGAATATTCCTTTGGAAAGTAGTTTACTTTTCCTAAAGCTAACAAAGAGGGAAAAATTTCGTAGGTAAATAAGAAGAAAAAGTTTTGTAATAATATTACTCTAGAATATGTTACTTTTCCTTTTACTAGGAAAAATTTTCCTAAGGTCAACAAAGCGAAAAAACTTCCTAAGCTAATAAGGAAGAAAAATTCCCTAACAATATTCTTCCAGAATAATTAGTTTTTTCTTTATACGGATAAGGAGGAAAAATTTTATAATAATATTCCTTTGGAAAATATTTCATTTCTCCTAAAGTTAATGAAGAGGGAAAACTTCCCTAGGCCAACAAGGAGAAAAAGTTTTATGATAATATTCCTCCAAAATAAGTCACTTTTCCCTGTGCTAAGAAAAGGCCAATGCCCCGTATCGCACTTGAATTTAGGTGCAAATGTGTATGTTACCTCATAGTTGCAATGCTTATTATTTTACTATTTTCCTTGGAGTAGGAATATAATGCAGATAAGTAATTTGGTATTGTGATAAAGATTGAAAGGATTACCCGCCCTAATGACCGACTTCTCTTGTTGTGCTTGAAGGTTACATCAGTGTATAAAAGAAAGAATTGAAACGAATGATATTTTACATAAATTAGGTTTGCTGTAATATGAATACTTGAACGATTGAGGTAGTTGTAGCTTGTATGGTTAATGGATTTTGTATTTACATCATGAAATTTTCATATATGTATTATTTATTTTATAATTATGATCATTAGATTTTAAATTTATTTTGGTTCGACAAATTTTATTTTCGGAAATAAATTTACACGACTTGGAAGTTTAAAAATAATTAAAATGATGATGATGCAATTAAAACAATATTTAAAAAAATACAAATCAATATTACTATTTTTAATAATAATGATTGAAATAATTCAATTTTTTGGCCAAAAATTAAAAAAATTGTGTTTAAAGTTTAAATAATTTTAAATTTCCCACTAAAATGTGTTTGTGACATGCATATGACTATTTAAAATTATCATAAATTAATAACAGAAAAAATTCTGTCATAAATTAATGACAATGAAACATATGACGAATAGATTGTCTGTCATGCACCATTTTTTATGATAGTTATTTTCTGTCATCCATTGCCTATTTTCTTGTAGTAAATAGAAAATATACATGTATCGACCTTTTAAAGCAAGCAGGCTATGTGTTTAAAGTCATTAGCACAAGCCTTTTGAACATATAGTCTATGCGTTCAAAATCTTTAACAAGAATTGTGCTCTCAAAGACTATGGCAGCATCACCTGGTAGTTGTTCCACATGTATATTTCTTCCTCCAATTCTCCATTGACATGGATTTATTACATCCTTTTGATGTGACAGCAAATTCATGTGTAATGTTGATCAGAAATAATTGCCTCAAAAAAACCTCTTAGTCGAGAGTTTCTTTCTAGTTTACGCCCCTTGGGCATAACTTTAAGCAATCAATTAAGACTTATAATTGTACTTGTGTCTTTTGTCTTACAAATGCACAACTCTATTGTTTGCAATAGTTTGTTTAGCAATTTACCAACAATGTTCCAGACATAGATGTCATTTAATGAATCTATCCATTAAGCATTGCCTTTATCCATAATTCCTTAGCATTTAGAGTGAGGGCCCCGTGCAAATAATCTTAGCTCATCACCATATTATGAAACAATTGTGAAGAAACTCCTTTCAATCTCTAAAAATTGATATAGGATTCCTTTTCAGTTATTCCATTGAATTGAATTATCTGGTAGAGTCGCCTCATTAAGTGTTCACTTCCATTAAGATCAAGATTTCCAATTAAATCTGACCTATACTCAATTCTCAACTTAGAAGTGATATCATGAAGAGGATAATCCAAATTGTAATTTAGGATACATCAACTTCTATAATGCTTAAGAATTCAAAATTTTGACATTTGTGGTATCTTATTCAATCGTCATCTTAACTATTCATTTACGATTTGAATACATTCCTTATTTACTTGTTCCATGTAACTTACTGCAGACCCCAGGTTGCTGACAAGTTATGTTATGTTCATTACCTATAACTTCGAATGGTGCATAAGTGACTCATTATACAAGAAATTAATTAAGTATTTAAGCTGCAATCAAATAAAGTATCTTCAAACAACATGTTGGAGAAGCTCATGCGATACTATTACTTTGTTAATTCTCATAATATCTTTTTCCTTAATTTTTGCCACTCCAAGCAATGTGTAATTTTAGGAATAATTAGTTATCTATCTACATCTTTGTCATATACAGTTCCTCGAATTGCATAGAAAGATGTACATATTTTGGTTTATCTTAACATGATCTCAACCATATCCAAAAGTAATATGAAGTAACCTAGTATAACTAATTTATAGGAGATCAAAGAGAATGGACTAAGAAAGATAGATATATGAATGTAATCACTATAGGCTGCATTTCTTAGCCTTTGCATTTATTTTAACATGTGTCAAAATGGACTATGCTCCTTTACCAAGTGGTTTTCCAAGTTGTTCATTTATATTAAACGACTTTCACACATGTTTTATAATTATGGCGAGTATGCTCAATGTGCTTTTTCTAGCCAACTCAGCCTTATGTCCTAATCTAATATGCTAAATTTTGGCATGCACATCATCACCATAAGATGATGTATCGTGAACAACTTTTCTTAAAACTCTTTTCCAAAACGGTTAAACAAACGCCCAAAAGCAAATGTCCTAATCTTAGAAGGTCAATAATAAAGACTTTTGTTTTTGACTTTTCAATATGAATTTGTCACTGGAAAAATAAGGACCATGCAATACCAATTTGTAGGTGCTTATACTTTTGACTTCTACAACGAGCAGATCCTCATATGTATTCGTCTTTTCCTTTGACAATTATAATGAAGAACATCCACACCGTTTTGTGATATTTAATCATAAGTTACGGCTACTTAGTATATTTCTGCTCATGCAATCAGAAGTAGAATAGCTATAACTCATGGTGAGTAGCCATCCATATATTGTCCTTCTATTTTTCAAGCTTGCTTGCCTCATCTGGCATTTCTAAGCTTTGGTCACTTAGACTAGGATCTAGCCCTTAACTTCCACTAGGAGAGACTACCCTATCACTTATGCTTAAAGCTTGAAGATTTGAACAAATCATGCTAAGTTAATTTTAGAAGTATTAGTCGTTTCTAAGCACTTATCTTCTTGAGTTGGAATCAATTGCATGGAGTTTGCGCAAAGTATCAACTACTTTTAGGTGCATATCTTTTATAATTGGACTTAGTAGTATAAGTTAATGGAAGCATTAATTGCCTCTAGGCACTCATCTTTTACTTATATGCAACAAATATTCGATTAGAAGTTTTAGTAACCTCTTAGCACTAGCCTTCAGATCTTTAAAAGTATGTGCACTACTAGAAAAAAAAGCTTTACTGACACCAATCTAATGTCAGTAATTACTTTTATTGACACTTGCTAATTATGTCAGTAATGCTCCCGCTAGAACACACTGACACTAATTTTTGGTGTTAGTGATTTTTGTATCAATAATTCATGTCACTATGGTATCACCAAAATAGTGATATAATGGTGTTAGAATGTTTTGATACTATTTAAATGTCAGTAATTCGTGATACTATAGTATCACCCAAATAATGACACAATGGTGTTAGCATTTAACGATACTATTTACATGTCAATGATTTATATGACTACAAGATTAAAACACACTCGACTCAATAGCATCGAAAATTATTAACGTCATTTTAAATATTTAGTGTCGTGTGTCTTGTGATGTTATACTATTTTTTATTAATAATATATTTTTGTTTTAATTATCTTTTTCCTGTTTGTTTTACAATTCAAAGAAAGGTTCAAAGAAATAAGCAAAATCTCATAATACAATTCACATAATAAAAATCCCAAATATATTACTTAAAGTAACATAATTCAACTACAGTATTTTGGAAAAAGAAATATAAGTACTAAATCAAGTTTTGGACAAGTTGTAAACAACAAAATATTAAATAAAGTTTGAACAACCAACATGAAGCACAATAATGTCACTGATCATCCACACGTGCCCTCGATTTCTTTTCCACCTACAAGTGCATAAAATCAATTACTACACCACAAAAACTAAATCTTGTATATTTGAAAGGAAAAATAATCATAAATTACTCATATACTACCTCACGATTGTAGGCTATAATTAACTTGGCAACGTATGTAGCCCATTGATCATGAAGTCTGGAAAGGTTTGCCATGGTGTATTAATCAATTCCTTTGAACTTCAATTTCAAAACTATTTAATTATCATTCATTTAAATATATCTATGTAAAACAATTTAACTCTAATAAATGAACTCCAAGAATATTACTGTTTTATCTAAAATTATACACAATCACCAAACATCTTGACCATGCTGGTAAATAACAAAACATTTCAACAAGTAATTATCATATCAATTACTACTTTTTACTAAACTTATATAGTAATGTTTGAAGCTGAAGAAACTTGAAAACACCAACTAGGGGTGGGCGTTTCGATTTTCGGTTTGGTTTTTACGGATTTCGGTTCAGTTTGCAACGCATTCGGGTTTGAGAATTCAACCCAAACGGTTTGAAAAGTTATTTCGGTTCGGATGAGTTCGGTTTTGAATTTGGTTCGAGTTCGATTCGGTTTCAAATTCAGTTCGGGTTCGGGTTGGGATTTTCAGCTTCAATTACTGTTTGGGTTGTAACTTCTAGTCTTCGTATCACAAAAATACAAAATATGACACCCAGGATGAAAAAAACATGAGGTAGGTTTTTTTTTTTTTCAACCAAACCAGAACTTCTCAAATTCTCAACTCAATTTCCTTTCATTTTGCATTCGCAATAAAATAAGAGCTGAAAGATCAAAATTATATGAATACAACGTCAAAAAGCTGGAATAAATTTCCAGTATAACATTTATTCAAATTACAAATACAAAAAGAAAGCTTAAATCAACAAATAGAAAAGTTATACTCATTCCTAGATTTTATAGATTTATAATCCTTAATAGCAAGCTCAAATTTGACAGCAACACAAACATGCAAAATTCAGAAAGCAAATCTAAAAAAGGGGAACACCATAATCACAAGAATTACATAACCACAAAACAAGAAAAACCCTATAATTTTTTTGTTCACTGTATAATCAACTAAACCATATATCTTAAGCCTAAAAAGCTACAATCTCAAAGATTCTCAACCAACAAAGATACATACTTTACACACCAAACTTCCACAGCAAGCTAAGAATTAGGAATCCGAAGAAAATATGGATATAGTATACCTATTATTGTAATTACCTGTACTTACAGCATACAACATACAGCATATACAATACATACAAGACGTGGTAAAAATACAACAATGAAGAAGCACACATTTAGTCTAAGGTTCAGGATTCTTTTGAGCTGATTCATTTTACAATGCAGTAAAACATTATAATAAAGTATTGTAAAAATTGTTTTCGATACTTACATTATTTTTTAGAATGTTCACATTTGCCACAATATCTTGAATGTATTTCATCACGTAGTAGCCACATTCAAAGCTGTTAGGCTACCTCGGACACTACAAAATAAAACTGACATGAATTTTTTTTTTTTTAAATAAGCAATGATTACTTAGGTTTTTCTCATTTTTACCTTGACGGAGACCCATTGCAGATTGGCCTTTGCATTACAGTTTAAAGATTGGTGTATTCTAATCCCACTATAGTGAAGACATAGCAAATGTTAGCAAATAATTGACATAAAAAAGAAAAATAAAATATTATGATCATGAATAAAAATAACACTTAACTAATTCACAATCTACATCATCTCTTCATTAGGATTACCATCCAAATGATCAAGATAATAGACTGTACGTCTCACCATATCAATTGCATATAACACCCAATGGCCACTAAATAAAAAAAAATGCTTGAAAACATGAATTACAAGTAAAAATTGTTTACAAAATTAATTTACTAAATAAAGAATATGGTTAGCTAATGAAAACGATTATACCCAGGGTTGTATGGGAATACGATGACTTGTCCCAACTTTGCCAAGCCTAAAAGTTTTAAAATGTATTGAGACTTGTCTTTGAAGTAGGCCTTTGGATGTAACCTCTCAAAAAGTCCAAACTGAACTGGGTTGGCACTTCCATTATTCTCCATCTCCTCATACAAGTATCTAAGAGAAAAGAAACATATATAATAAAGTAAATTTAAATAAAGGAAACTAAATAATGGCTTCAAGTTTAATAAAACATTAGCTACGTACTTTATCCATAAGTTAATTATGCAATTGGGGACCTCTTTAAACTCAATGATTTCATGACAGATGATTTTATCCAAGTACGTCTCCCAAACTTCACCAAACGTTGTTGTATCATGCCCAATCATGATCATCTGAGGCAAGGAATTCTCAATGAACATTGTAAACATGTTCATGTATTCACTCTTGTTATTCTTTCTTGCATGTGCAGCTGCTCGTGTATTCTTTACACCCTGCCTAAGGACTTTTACTACTGGTTTGATAACCAGTGGTTCCTTTTTTGGAACTCTCTCACCTTTCCCCAAGAATTACACATCTAATACTTTAGGAGTTAATCTGGGAGATCTTCTAGCCCTATGGTTTGAAGTAACTTCAACCTCCACTTTCTTTGGAGTTAATCTAGGAGATCTTCTTGGCGTACGGTTTGAAATAACTTCAACCTTTACTTTCTTTGGAGTTTGTTGATGAGCTGGTTCAGAAATTCTAACAGGACCATTCTTTATTTTACTCTTCAATTTTGGAGTTGACTTATCCGATGGAAAATCAGCTTGTTAAATATTTAAAGTATACATGCATACCATTAGTAGTAATACATGCATACATAAACAGAAATAGAAAAATGACATGTAATATTCCCTTTACTAACCTTTCTTTTTCTAACAGTTTTAAGGGATTGCTGATCAATCTGAATCTGAACACAAATTGAAGGTTTGGGCTTAGGAAAATTAGAACCACCCACTTCAGTGTTGCTGTAGGCATTCAACCTTGCATTTATGTGTTCCAATTGAGCAAACATAAATTAAAAACTCTCTTGATACATGTTTCTTTCGTTTGCCAACTCAGTAGCTTCAGGGACATGAAAGTACATGGATAGGGTGATGAATTGTCCTACTCCGTGCACTCTACCTCCATTTGGCTGCTTCTGTAGGGCTTCACATAGAATGTCATGGGACCCTTGTGATTGGAATGTTCCTTGATCAACTTGACTCTTTATCTTATTCTACCCAAAAAAAAAAAAAAAGAAGAAAACATTATAAATGTACAAGTTGAATTAAGGAATTTGTATGACATATCAAAAGCTAACAGCCATAGTAAAAGCAACTAACTATTTCCATTTGACTTGAATCCACTCAGATGATAAAGAAACAAGCAAATTTCAAGTACCTTTTCCATCTCTTTTTAGCCTAGTCTAGCCTCTAGATGAATCAATAACTTTTTTGTTATAAAGCAATAAGATTATAAGAACTGGAAATGTCACCGTTGCATATGTTGTACGTATGGCATCAAAATCACTATTGCACATTGATTTTTATTTTTGTGTTATAGTGATGTCTTTGCTATGTTTTCAAGGGATACTAGGACTATGCCGCTTGTGGTGGCTAATGAGTTTTTCTTCTTTTTACTAATTTATTATTGCTGTCTTATACTATCTTTGATTTATTCATAAGGTTCAACTTGTAATTTTGTCTTTCACTTTTGTAAATTTATATTGCAGTGATGGTGATTATTTTGAGTTTTGGGGGATTATTCACTACTCTATGGCTTTTTTAAGGTTGTTTTTATTGTTTCTCCAAGTTTTGGCCTTTAAATTTATACAAATTTGAATACTTAGAAAATTTTTGTTGTAGCAATGCAAAATGTACCAAGGTTTTGTGGAATATTGGGACTGCTATTCAGGGGCATTTGTAACTAGTTTTACATTCAGTTCAGTAGTGGATTCATACATAATAGTTTTTTCTAACTAATGGTTCAATGATTAATTGGCAGGAGGAGGAGTAGTTACATCTATATTCACTATAATTAGCATCTAATAAATAAAACTCATGACTTCAAAATAACCCGCAAGCAGAAATCATGAAAGCAAAACAGAGGAATTATATAATTACATGCAAAGAAGTCAGTTCTTATATGCAAATCATTATATACATATTTATATGGACACACACACACATTATAAGGGTAATTCTTAATAGTATCAATTATTAAGCTATATTAAAATTTGAAATCTACATTCATAATAATCACAATTATAAGGACAGTTCATAATAATCATAGTTATAAATCTTCAAAGTATTAGTTGAAATACATAAGAATTAAGTATACAAGTGACTTACTATTTTCTCAGCAATTGGAGTCACTTCATGATCATATTTCCCATCTTGGTTAGCCCGTGCCATTAACCAAGCTTCGCTGCGATCAATCTCTCACTCAAAAACTCCATTCTCCTTTTTCTGTTTCAAATTGACAAAAAAACAAATAAGATTGATTCTACTATATTTTATGCATTGGTTGGGTTATATCGCAATAACTACATTAAATAACTTATCTTACATACTTTTCTATACAACATGCCACTATATCCAGTGCTACCCAACCGATGGTTGTAGACATTCTTTGCTATGTTATCTTTTCTTACTTTTTTCTTACAAAAATAGTATGATAAAGAACAAAAGGATTACAACTAATTATTAGTAACTTGTAACAAATAAATCAGGCAATATTAACAAACAACACACCTGAAATTCCTCAGACAAAACTTTTTGAACAAAAAGTTTCAAATCTTCATTTTTAATGCTCGAATATTCAATAGGAGGTAGCCTCAATGACTTTAGATCATTCTTCTAAGGTAGAACGAATTCATTTGCCAGCTCACATCTAAAGTTTCTTGATGCAACCCCCATCCATTTTAACACTTGGCTCTTGCTTTTCAAGCTTAATTTGAACTTTTTCTGTAAATTAGTTAATGAAGGATTAGCATCAAGTTTAAATAAATATAGAATTCATATACAATAGCTAAATATACAAATAAACAATTAAATAGAACTTGAAAATGAAGCCACAGAGTTTCCTTCATTTCCAGTGGCACACGCCTCCAGTCATCAAGTAAGATTGAAATTGTTTTACGTACGATGACACCAATGTAACTCCTGAGATCATTTCTCCCTTTTCCAACTGGAACGCCGTAAGAATTATACTCAACTACAAATTCAGTACTAAATTCCTTTTTCTGCAAGCCTTTCATTTTTGTTTGTTTTCTTTTTCTTGGTCTTCCCTCAAGCTCTAGAAGAGCTAACTCATCATTTTCAGCCATATCTCTTACAACCCCGAAAATGATTCAAATACATAAGTACATCAATTTAATTAAGAAGTTAATACAATAGTAATGGAATCTAATAAAATAAATAAATCACTTACTGGAAAAGTAAAAATATGGTGTTGGAAACAAGACAGAATAATGCATTTAGTGAATTTCTAAATCAATATCTGCTGGAATGGCATCACAATCGTTTCTGTCATAAATTCCTTCGTCATCCTTCTCATCTAACTCACATACTGGAAGTTTGTTGGATAATGGTGAAAATACATCCAAGTCTTCACATCTTTCCCCATTTAAATTATAAGCTTTTTCAACCATTAAACACACAATCGATTTACTATTATCTACCTGATCCTTTATATATAACATTTGCTTTGCATGACAAGCTAGAATAAAGCAATCGAATTTATAGCCGATCCGATTTAAATCAACTACAGTGAAACCTAAATTATCAACAGCAACCCTCTATCATCTATCCAATCATACTTGAAAAGTGTTTTTTCACCCATTAGATAATCAAGCTGCCAAATCTCATCAATGACTCCATAGAAAGTCATTTTTCCAGAATGAGGATTTTTATCTTTTGAGTTTGAAATTTGTAAAGTGTTAGCGACAACCCTAACACCATTATTTTGGGTTACACGATGATTATCCCGGTCTGTTGTTGTAAAAGTGAAGCCATTGATTTGGGAGCCAGGGTATGTCACCACACTTGAGCGCGGTTTGTTTGCCAATGACCATACTATTTCCTCAACTGGCACATTATTTGCTTTATAATATGCTACCTATAATTTAAATTAATAAGTTTAGTAATTAGTTGCATGAAAAAAAATCTTGTTGATGTTAAAGCTTGTATCTTATGTTGTATTTAGTTAAGCAATAATTCTAACCTTTTTTTCTAACCAACCAGAAAATGTACGGGTGTGTTCATTTTGCAGCCATACATTTCTTTTTGCCTTATAGGGGTTTCTTGATGCCAAATAATGCATATGCTCCCTACAATGAGACCATATTAAAACTTAAGAGGTAATATAGTAATGTTATAATACAATACAAATATTTCTCGAAAAAAAATAAATAACTTACTCGATATATGATCGGATTTCAGGGGTGTTCATTAGAACACACCGGTGTGCTTGAGACAACAAAAGATCATCAACCACCTTAACTACAGCACCTCCTAAAGGCCTTTCGATTGAGAAATCAATTAGACAACCAGTAGGTAGTCCAATAACACTACAATCTAAGAGGTACTCAGCACAAAATTGAAGTGCTTCTTCTGCAATATAACTTTCTGCAATACAACCCTCAGGGCAGTAGCGATTATGAACAGAATCCTTAAGAGTTTTTATCTCTCTCTCAAAAGGATACATCCATCTAAGATAAATTGGCCCACATAACCAATCTTGTTCAACTAGATGGACTGTTAAATGAATCATTATGTCAAAAAAGCTAGGTAGGAAGTACTGCTGCAATAAGCATAAAGTGATTACAAGTTCCTCTTGTAATTGGTCAAGAGTATTAGGATCTACCACTTTAGAGCACAATGAATTAAAAAAGAAGCACATCCTGATTATGGCTCTTCTGACATTTATAGGCAAACAATTTCGAATGGCTAATGTGAGCAATTGTTGCATCAAAGTATAACAGTCATGGGACTTAAGACCTTGAAGCCGACAATCATCTATTAACACAAGTTTTTAGACATTTGAAGAATAACCATCAGGAACTTTCACACTTAACAAGGTTTAGCAAAACTGTTTTTTTCTTGTAGCTCAAATTTTATAGAGCTGGAGGTAGAACTTAGTTTTTTTGGTTTGTTTCATCAGGAACTAGTTTTCCCCTTATATCAAGATGCTCAAGATCTTTTCTAGCATTAATCCCATCCTTTGTCTTGCCCGGTTGATGAAGTAGTGTGCCATATATATTTTCACACACATTTTTGTCAATGTGCATCACATCTAGTTAATGGCGAACTAATAAATGCTTCCAATATTCTAAGTTAAAAAAGATTGACCTTCTTTTGTACAATTTTTCTGTTATGTTCTCATCACCACCACCACCACCACCACCACCACCATCATCATGTTTCCGCTTTCTGTCCTTCTTTTTCCCAAACTTAGTGTCAATATCTTCCACTATGTTAAAGATTTCCTCACCAGACAAAGTTTTAGGGTGGTCATTCCACTCTTGCTTCCCATTGAAAACCTTTTTGAGTTTCTGAAATGAGTGAGCAAGTGGTAGAAATTGACGATGGCCCATATATGAAATTTTTCAACAATGGGCCAGCTAACATGCACAAGTGTCGATTCCACAAATTGGGCAAGCATAGTAACCCTTAACAGTACACCTAGAAAGGTTTCTGTATGTTGAAAAATCACTAATTGTCCACATTAATACAAGCCGTAAATTGAAGGTTTCTTTTCTATAGGCATCATAAACATCAACCCTTACATCCCATAAACTTTTCAAGTCCTCAATCAAAGGTGCTAGGTATACATCTAGATTATTTCCAAGTTGTTTAGGGCCAGATATAAAAAAAGACAACATCATAAACTTTCTTTTCATACACAACCATGGAGGAAGATTATATGTGATCAACGTAATGGGCCAACAACTATAAGCAGTGCTAAGTGTACTATGTGGATTAATGTTGAGTGTTAGAAAGTGTGTATTTATAATGGAGAAAATCATCATTTTACACTCTAAGTCTCACTAACATTCTTACTTTTATGTCTTAAAGTCCCTTGTGAAAATCATCATTTTACACTCTAAATCGAAAACCTTAAGAGTAGCATAAAAGGATAAATGGTATTGTTCATATATACAGTACTATTCACGATACTGTTCACGGCACTGTTCACCTATACTGTACGATGATGTGGCGGTATTTGATTGGACGAGTGATGTGGCATTGACCGCTTATGTGGCATTGACTGATGATGTGGTGTTGACTGATGACATGTCACGATTTGATTGGACTAAAATGCTGATGTGGCATTGACCGGTGATGTGACAGTATGTTAGTGGATCGAAAAAACATGCGTACGGTACATGCATATACACGGAATGACAGCCCTGATGATATGTTCCATCCAATAAAAACTTGCCACGTGGCGCCATCCTGAGTGTCCAAATTGTTTTAATCCGATGGCTATGATTTACTCATTGCATCTATAAAACGGGGCTCATCCCCCCATAATTTAATACTCCTGAATCCATTTTTTAGCTCCATTTTCTGTAATTCCATCTCAATCTTGTATTTTCTACGTATTTTAATAAAATTTCCATTTTACCCCTAGTTCAATTATGAATAGCTAATTTTCTTTCAAGCTTGGGTTGAAGGTAAAATCTCAACACGCTACATAGGCTTAATTTGGTAAATTTACTTTTTCTTCCCCTTTAATTTATGTGGATGTTTTGACTTTTCGTAGACAGATAGTAATAATCTTGTCTAGATATCGATTGGTATAACCACCTCCTTATGCAAAGTTATTACTATTTGGCACAGGAAGCACTTAACACCATATCTATTAGAGTGAGGTTCATGAGGAGTGGAAAATCCCCCTTCATGATTTAATTGGTACTAATAATGAATGTTAAGCTGATAATGTATGTTGAGTACAGATCCGGATATTCGAGCACTTTATTTTAATAGTTTATTCCCGCTGCTTTAATTTAAATTAATAGTATCCTACGTCATTTTCATTATAAATCCAACCACCAACTTATAAAATTAATTCTAAACAATTAAAATTCACCTCCTCATGGGATTGACACTCGTCACCATTGATCTATTCTACAATAGATTTGTGCGCTTGCGAGTTCAACAAAATTTGCACAACAAGTTTTTGGCGCCATTGCTGGGGAGGTAAGTTATTTAATTTATAGAATAAATTTTTAATTTCTTTATTTATTTTTTTAGTTGTTTTCTTGTAATTTTTTTATTATTAAAAAAATGAAAAAAAAATGAATCTGCATTTTTCTTCTTCTTCTTTAAATTTCTGTAATTTAATTTCATGTTATTTTTTTTATTTTATCTTGTTAATTTATCTGGTTCAACCGCCTATTAATTTATTTTAATTTGTTTCATGTATTTTTGTTTATATATATAGCACTTGAGTTTGTTTTCATAAGCAAGATTGTAACAGCATCATAAGGTTAGATTATAATTTCTCCTTCTTCTTTATTTTTATTAATTTTGTTCTCATTTTTTTTCTTTTCTTTCTTTGCATGCATGGTCGTAGGTCATAATTACCTAATCTTGAACCTATAGACTTTGAACTAGAAAAAACACTTCGCACACACAAATATGTTGCAATTAAAAATAAAATTGGAATAGATTTGCAACTAGCACCACAAGAGAGGCCATTTAAAGACTACTTCAGTCCCTTAGCTAACTTGAGCGCATCATGCATACGATACCCAAATGTAGCTACTAGGAGTTTTGAGTTAAAACCTAGTGTGCTACATTGTCTCCCAATATTCTATGGCCTAAAAAATGAAGATCTATATAATCATCTGAATGATTTCCATGCTATATGTCAAACTTTTAAATATGAAATTTTTTCAAATGATGATGTTAAACTTAGATTATTTCCATTTTCTTTAAAGGATAGAGTTCATTCATGGTTCACTGTATTGCCTGCTAATGGCATTACATCATGGGAACAAATGGTAACAAAATTTTTGAATAAATATTTCCCAGTACATAAAACCAATGCTATTCGCGGGAAAATTTCAGAGTTTACCTAAAAAGAAAACGAACAGTTTTTCGAAGCATGAGAGCAATTCAATGGGCTACTCCTAAAGTGTCCACATCATGGGTACTAGAAATGGCACCAATGGCAATACATTTTGGAGGGATTATTGCCGTATGTACAAGAATGGCTAATGGCAACGAGTGGAGGAGAGTTAATGTCAAAAAAGGCATTAGAGATTTGGGATTTCTTCCAGCGACAAGCGAATAATTTTCAACAATGGAGTCGTTCACTCAGGAATACTAGAAGAGTTAAAGGAGTGAATGAGGTTCACATTGGTGAGTCAAGTTCAGAAATTAAAGAAGTCAAAAAGATAGTTGAAGGTCTTTCCCGACAAATAGCATCGTTAACAAATGCTAAATTGACAGAGCCACATGACCAGGACTCATACTCCGATCAAGCCAATGCCATAGGTGTAATGAGAAAGCCATCAAACTACAACCCTTACTCCAACACATGTAATCTTGGATGGAGAGACCACCCCAATTTTTCATGGTCTCAAGGATTGCAACAGAATAGACCAGCAGCTCCAGCTCCACCAATGCAACCAATTTCTCAAAATCCTCAAGCCTCTCAGCCACCATTTAGACTATACAATCAAAACCCAAACTATTCTCAACCTAGACCATGGGAAGATGCATTTTAGAATTTCAAGAATCTTACTCACTCTACAATCGAGCAACAAAACCGCACCATTAATGAACTGCGAAATGAGATGAGAGCGGGCTTCAATTCACAAACCCAATTAGTTTACCCATGTCATTTACTATGCTAGTATGACATTGAATGATGCACAGTTGAACTATTCAACCACTGAAAAAGAAATGCTAGCAGTAGTGTTTACATTAGAGAAATTTCGATCTTATCTCATTGGTTGTAAAATGATTATTTTCACGGATCATGCTGCCACTAAATATCTTCTCACAAAGAAAGATACAAAAGCTAGACTAATTCGTTGGGTGTTACTTTTGTAGCAATTTGATTTTGAAATCAAGGATAAGAAAGGCACAGAAAATGTTATGGCAGACCATCTCTCTCGTCTCAATTTTGATACAATTACAGAACCATTACAATTAAATGAATCATTTCGAGATGAACAATTGATGAGTGTGGAAGTATTACCATGGTATGTTGATATAGTTAACTATCTTGTTACAGGTAAACTTCCAAAGCATTGGACTAGACAGGACAAGGCCAAATTTTTTGCAGAAATAAGAAATTTCTTATGGGATGACCTTTATCTGTTCAAGTATTGTGCAGATCAAATTGTCAGATGATGTATCCTAGAAAATGAATTTCAAAATATCATTTCATTCGGCCTTGAACAAGCTTGTGTAGGTCATTTTAGCGTTAAGAAAACAACTACTAAAATATTACAATGTGGTTTTTATTGGCCAACTATATTTCGAGATGCTTACATTTTTTGCTCTTCATGTGATAGGTGTCAACGAATGGGGAGCATTACACGAATGAACATGATGCCACTAAACCTAATTTTAGTGATTGAGATTTTTTATGTATGGGGTATCGACTTCATGGGACCCTTTCCTCTTTCTTTTGGCCATTAATACATATTGGTCGTTGTTGACTATATATTGAAATGGGTAGAAGCAGTTCCATGTACAACCAATGATCACAAGGTGGTGATCAAATTTTTGAAAAGCAACATTGTTTCACGCTTTGGATTCCCTCGAGCAATAATCAGTAATGGTGGAGCCCATTTTTGTAACAAATTATTCAAAGCTCTTTTAACAAAGTATTCCGTTACTCACAAAGTGGCGACCCCATATCATTTGCAAACCAGTAGCCAAGTTGAGATCTCCAATCGAGAGATAAAGCACATATTAGAAAAGACGGTGAGACCAGACAGAAAATATTGGTCATTAAAACTGGATGATGCATTATCGGCATATAGAACAGCTTTCAAGGCCCCAATTGGGATGTCACTCTATAGGCTAGTATATGGAAAAGCTTGCCACCTACTTGTAGAACTCGAGCATCGTGCATACTGGGCCATCAAGAAATTCAACTTTGACATGCAGCAAGCTAGCTCAAAAAGAAGATTACAGTTAGCAGAACTTAAAGAAATTCGTAATAATACATACGAAAATGCCAAGATTTACAAGCAGCGAATGAAAGTCTTTCATGACAAGAAAATTATGAGAAAATCTTTCACCCCAGGTCAGAAAGTACTTTTATTCAATTCTCGCTTGCACCTATTTCCAAGTAAGTTACGCTCTCAATGGGTTGGTCCCTTTATAGTTCACACTATTTTTTCACATGGAGCAATTGAAATTAAGGATCCAAAAAATGGTGTAACTTTTAAAGTTAATGGTCAAAGATTAAAGTCATATCTACAGTACCAATCACATGAAAATGACACCGAAATCGATTTGAGTGACCCGCCAAACTTAAATTGAGATTTTTTTATTTATTTTTTCTTTTCGGTGATTTAAATTTTTGTGAAAGTGTATTTATTTAATCATTTAGTTTTCTTTTATCACTTCTAATCATGTATGATTCGACTAGACAGATCCTCTTGAACATTCTCAGACAACTTCAACGTGTACAATCTCATCTGAGAAGCTAGATACGATTTTGTAAAACATATCGTATTTGAAAGCTACAACCTCTAGAATTGGTATCCCACGTTGAAGATCTAGAAAGACAACTCAAAGAAATTGAGAGAGGTATTAACGACACCCAAATAGAACTTGAGGTAAACTCAATAAGAGGACGATTGTGAAATTATTATATTTCTTTTCTTTTCTTTTCTTTTCTTCTTTGTGTTCTTTAGTTTGTTACCCCGGTTAAGTGGTGGATAACGGTACTCCGTGACAATCAAAGTTGGTTACTTTAGTTTCCCATAATAACTGATATTCTGAGAAGAAGGTATGGACAGAAACGCAATTCTATCAAAGCTTCACAAGCGATTTCCTTCACTTCCTCATAATGCCCTCCTTACAATCTATAAAGCTCGGTTCGAACGCATGTGATTGCTTATGAGAAATAACATCCCTACTGACATCCGTTGGTTAATTGAGGCCAAAGTATGTTTGGCAAGTGAGTTGCCTCCTAAATTTGTTGCATACATGCCTGGTTGTGGTAAAGGAAATTACTCAAGAAAACGAAGAGCTCAGAAACTTCATGTTGATTGTCATAAGTGTGCCAGGATGAAATGCGATAAAAATCCTTGTTCTTTCAGAATGATGTCTGATAACAGGGAAGATAAGATTTAATTCATTAGGGATGACTTGAGTAAAGAATCATTGGATGATGTCCTTTTGTCTCTTGAAACGCATCCTAGTGGATACGAACAAAGAGCAATTCTCCAGTTATGGCCATTATTTTAGAAAGAGCGTGTATGATATAGTCTCGGGAATCTGACTATAAACGATCATGTTTGCCAGTTTACAAGAAAACTGGATAGGAAGCCTATCCTCGACCCATAGAGGGCGTTCAAGCCATTTCTGGACGTAAAACTAGAGGAAGATATGAGCCACAATCACAACTACCTGTAAATATCCTTTTACTGTTGTTTTATTTTACTATTTTTTTATTTCACTGTTGTTTTATCAATTGTATATTTGTCTTTAATAATTGTTTTCTCTTTCTTTTTACTATTTTATTTTTGACTCTCAAGCCATGTGCTTTACGCGTTAATTGACATAGACATGCTACCTCATATACAGTTGTGAACTATTGTCACTAAGATCCTTGACATATGATCCTTTCTTTTTGGACTCACAAATTGTTTTTAAGAAGTATCCCAATGACAGCTACTCCTAATAAACAATTCAAGAATATTTGTGTGCTCTCTGGATTTAACTATGGCAAGCATAAAGAGTTCGTTGAGGCAGCCATAGATCTTGGTCAATGATAACATAAAGAAATTTACATTTGGTATATGGAGGAGGTGACCGAGGGTTATTAAAATTGGTCTCAGAAGCTACTTATCTCAGAGGGAGCCAAGTGTTAGGCATCATCCGAAGAAGCCTAAAACTGTTAGGCTGTGTGTCTGACTCACCAACTGAAGAAGAGTTAGTCCTCTCAGGTATGCAAGAAAGAATAACTGAAATACTAAATCATGCTGATGCTTTTATTTTCCTACCAGGAGATCTTGCAACTCTAGAGGCACTAATCAAACTAGCATCTTGGGCCCATCTGAATATTCATCAGAAACCCATCGGTTTGTTAAATATTAATAACTTTTATGATTGCTTCATTGCATTTTTTAACCATGCAATAAAAAACCATTTCATCCCTTTCACAGCGAAATTTTTTTTTATTTAAGCTCATACTACTAACAAGTTACTTGATCTGTTACAAGCTTATAGACCAGAGCCAGATCTCAAGACCCTTGTGTTGGAATGGCCAACTAATGATGGTAATAGTAGTCGTAGTAGGAAGTGAAAATTAGATTTAACTCTCCGCTTGTAAATATTTTCTTCTGTGATGCAGAACCCAGGTGATGTCTTCTAAACCCTATTTTCTTTCAAACATTGAGGACAACGTTTCGTTCTGGTTGGGGGGAGGGAATAGTTGACAATTGTGGAATAACTTAATCTTGGTGTAGTTTTTACTAATGTTTGTTGTAGAAAATAATTGTGGCTAAATTTTTTAATCAAAGATGGCTGAATATGGAGTATAGTGACTCTAGAAACGCATCTTCTTATAAAAAAAAAAATTTCCAGACATTTCTTTTAAGCTTCGACAGTCATTTTAAGTATGATCTATCTAACTTCTTTTACCAATTAGTTTTTCTATTTTCACCATTTTGCATGCATAATTTTCATGACTAAGATATGTTTGGGGGTAGAATTTAAAAAAAAAAAATATTTTGTGTGATCTTTTTATATTAGATGACATGATAACTTTCAAATTTTAGTATTTGTATTATCTTTGATCTTGAGTTATGCTACACTATATTTGTTACTCTATATGTTCATGTTGGAGACAAATATAAGTTGCTTGAAAGAATGCACATGTCATAATAAATTCCAAGTGAGTTTTTGAGCCTGTCATTTTTCTTGGAGAGTAACCTTTTTTGCCCATTCTTCATTTAGCTTAGTAGTTTATTGTTTTATACATTTTCTTTAGATTTCCTTGGAGTTAACATTCTCTAAAAAAAAAAAAAAAGAAGAAAAAAAAAGTTTATGTTGATACATCTGAAGGTTCATTAATTAGTAGATATGGAAGATTATTTAGAACCCTAAAAGATGACATAAAGGCCATCTGTGGTCCGTTTGAGCCTTTGCAGCCAACCCTATTAATATGTATCCATAGTTAACCCTTTTGAGCCTTAAAATATATATATATATATATATATATATATATATATATATATATAATTCAAAACTCTTAGCGACTACATTTGGGTATCTTATGCATGATGTGCTCAAGTTAGCTAAGGGACTGAAGTAGTCCGTAAATGGCCTCTCTTGTGGTGCTGGTTGTAAATCCATTTCAATTTTATTTTTGATTTCAACGTGTTTGTGTGTGCGAAGTGTTTTTTTCTAATTGAAAGTCTATAGGCTCAAGATTAGGTAATTGTGACCTACGACCATGCATGCAAAGAAAAAAAATGATAACAAAATTAATAAAAATAAAGAAAATGGAGAAATTACGATACTAACCTTATCACGCTGTTATAATCTTGCTTATGAAAACAAACTCAAGTGCTATATATATAAACAAAAATACGTGAAACAAATTAAAATAAATTAATAGGCGGTAAAACTTGCCAAATTAAAAAAAATAATAATAACATGAAAATTAAATTACAAAAATTTAAAGAAGAAATAAAAATACTTACCTCAAAACATAAATTCACTTTTTTTTATAATAATAACAAAAAAACTATTACAAGGAAACAACTAAAAAAACAAATAAATAAATAAAGCAAAAAAAAATTCTGCGAATTAAAATAACTTACCTCCCCGGCAACAGCGCCAAAAACTTGTTATGCAAATTTTGTTGAACTCGCAAGCGCACGAATCTATTGTAGAATAGATTTGCGGTGATGAGTGTCGATCCCACAAAGAGGTGAATTTTAATTGTATATAGAATTAATTTTCTGAGTTGGTGGTTTGATTTATAATGAAAATGATGTAGACTATCTATTAATTTTAATTAAAGTGGTGGGAATAAACTATTAAAATGAAGTGCTTGGATCTCCTGATCCATCTTTCACACTATCGGCTTAACATTCATTATTAATACCAATTAAATCATGAAGGGGGATTTTCCACTCCTTATGAACCACACTCTAATAGATATGGTACTAAGTGCTTCTCGTGCCAAATAGTAATAACCTTGCCTAGGGAGACGGTAATACCAGCCGATATCTAGACAAGATTATTACTATCTGTCAACGAAAAGTCAAAACAACCAAATAAATTAAAGTGGAAGAAAAATTAAATTTACCAAATTAAGCCCATAGAGCATGTTGAGACTTCACCTTCAACCCAAACTTGAAAGGAAATTAGCCACTCATAATTGAGCTAGGGGTAAAATGAAAATTTTATTAAAATACTTAGAAAATACAAGATAGAGATGGCATTACAGAAAATGGAGCTCAAAAATGGATTTAGGGGTGTCAAATTAGGGGGGAGCCCCCTTTTTATAGATACATTGAGTAAATCATGGTCATCGGATTAAAACAATTTAGACGCTTAAGATTGCGCCACGTGGCAAGCTCTTATTGGATGGAACACATCATCAAGGCTGTCATTCCATGTATATGCATGTACTGTACACACTTTTTTTTGGTCCACTAACATTCTGCCACGTTGCCTGTCAGCATTTTGGTCATCGGATTAAAACAATTTAGACGCTTAAGATTGCGCCACGTGGTAAGCTCTTATTGGATGGAACACATCATCAAGGCTGTCATTCCATGTATATGCATGTACTGTACACACTTTTTTTTGGTCCACTAACATTCTGCCACGTTGCCTGTCAGCATTTTGGTCTAATAGAATCGTGACACGTCATCAATCAACGCCACATCATCAGTCAATGCCATATAAGCAGTCAATGCCACATCATTCGTCCAATCAAATGTCGCAACATCATCGTATAGTGCCACATCATCGTACCGTGCCACGTGAGCGTACAATACAGGGGAACAATGTCGTGTACAGTACCGTATATGTGAACAGTACCGTTCATCCTTTTATGCTCCTCCTAAGGTTTTCGACTGTCCTGAGTTCAAAATTACTGTTCGTTTTTCCATCTAATCTCTCGTTCATTGTGAAATAACCATGATATCCCCTAAAATACATAAAATACTTAATTAAAATAAAACATATATAATTAAATTACAAGGGACTTAAAGACATAAAAGTAGGGATGTTAGTGAGATTTGGAGTATAAAATGATGATTTTCTCCATTATAAATACACACTTTTTAGTACTCAACAATGATGTGTTCCATCCAATAAGAACTTGCCACGTGACGCAATTCTGAGCGCCCAAATTATTTTAATCTGATGGCCATAATTTACTCATTGTATCTATAAAAAGGGGCTCCCCCCTAATTTAACACCCATGAATCCATTTTTTAGCTCCATTTTCTGTAATTACATCTCCATCTTGTATTTTCTACGTATTTTAATAATGAATGTTAAGCCAATAGTGCATGTTGAGTATAGAATCGGAGATCCAAGCACTTCCTTTTAATAGTTTATTCTCGCCGCTTTAATTTAAATGAATAGATAGCCTATGTCATTTTCATTATAAATCTAACCACCAACTTATAAAATTAATTCTAAATAATTAAAATTCACCTTCTCATGGGATCGACACTCGTCACCGTTGATCTATTTTATAATAGATTTGTGCGCTTGCGAGTTCAACAAAATTTGCACAACAATTAACCATATCGGTTGAGAGAGCCAAATAGAGATTTCTAGGTTCTTGTACGAATTCTGGCCACTTATTGTCAATTAGTTGCCAGGCCGATGAGTCTATTGGGTGGCAAAGATTACCATCTATATTCTTTTATTAGCTTGCCATGTTAAGCTTTGAGCTGTTTGTGGTGATTGAAACAATCTCTTGAACCTAGGAATAAGAGGGAAATACCATAACACCTTTTCAGGAACCTCTTTCCTAATTTTTTTTTACCCATCATTTTTTGTTTGCCACCTAGATGCTCTACAATTTGGACATTCAGTAAGATCAGAAAATTCATTCTTATACAAAATGCAATCATTTGGACATGCATGTATTTTTTCATAATCTAAGCCTAGCACTTTCATTGTTTTCTTGGCCTCATACATTGACTTAGGTAACTCATTATTATTTGGTAAAATATCAGCAAGGACTTCTAACAAAGCAGAAAGCCCTTTATCAGACCACCTATAGTTCCCTTTCACATTATAAAGTCTCATTAAATTAGATAGTTTTAAATGTTTTGCCCTTGGATACAAAAGCTTTTCAGCATCTTCAAGCATATCCTTAAAAGAACTACGATCTCTATCACAGTGCTCATAAGCATCATTAACAATGTCACATTTGTCACTATAATCATGACATCTAAATCTTCCACTATGTGGATGGTGTTAATACTTTGTAGATGTAGAAATAGGGTCAGTCTCACCATGCCAAGTCCTAACTTTATATGTTGCGAGAAAACCTTTTTCAAATAAATGATCTTTAACTTGTTGAGGAGTATGAAACTCCATATTACAACAAGAGGTGCAAAGACATCTAATTGACATTCGGTTTTCAACATTCAAAATGGAAAAATTTAAGAATTCAGCAACTCCAGTACGATACTTTATAGACACTCTATGACAAGTTATCCAAGTTCTGTCCATTTTAAATATTTTTACCTATTCACATATTATATACTGTCAGTTTAAGTTTAATTCAATTGCATGATTAATTTCAAATGTTTAAAGTTATTATGATTATAGCTTCAATAATAAATCCATAATTCTGACATCCTCTATAAAATAATGAGTTACAATGAAGGACAATAATTTAGCCAATAAACATATTAATTTGTAAACATTAATCATCAGTGGACCACACACAAATCACAACATTAATGAAGCTTTGATTCACCATTACTGTGCGATCTTTCTTATGCTTTAATTGTTTTATTGCTTTCTGGGTATTTATTTATTCTCTGAATTATTGTCATGATTATCTTTGTTAATTAGATAATTTGCCACTATTTAATTATCAATTTAATCTACTGCCAATTGAAAGATTCATCGTATGAAGATTTTGATGTTTGTAGCAAATAACATAGCAGTGCGTTGTGTTATGGGAATAAATAATCTAATTTAAATGAACCATCGTATGCGTTTGTTAATTAGGATTTGGGTCTCTCTAATTTTCAAGCTATCAATTGATTAAATCCTATGATTGTATCTAGGGTTGTCTATTGATTCGGGAAATAACCAATGGTCCTACCTTGGTTATCGACTAATTAAGGAGAGATTGGCTATTTGAGTGTCTCAGTAGCTATAACCAGTCTATTCATAAGCAGTAATGATTTATAATTGTATCAATAATCAGTAATCGAATCAAAGCTGAGTTAATTCCTTCAACCAGAGTTTTCACATTTTGAATTACACTTTTAATTTGCATTCTAAATATTTTTAATTTGATTTTCATTATTGTTAACAATCCCCCAACTTACTTTTTTATTTTAAAAATGATTTAATAATTACCAGTCTCTGTGGACACGACCCTGCTCAATCATTATATACAATCTTGTTTAGAGTAGGTTTTTATATTTGCTGGCTTCGACACCCACCAACTTGTAACCTTTTATGGGGGAAAAAATATAATAAAATGGGGTAAGTATAAAACTTAGTAAACTCAATAAATGGATAATAGTTTTTGAAAATCAACTTACTTTAAAATAGTCATATCTTTTCAATATACCATTTTCATCAAACTATAAGTACGAACATAATTATGTTCTACAAACTTTAAATCAAAGGACTATCATTAAAAGAAGACATGATACTATACATAATACTCATGGAAATCATATCAAAACAGAACATAAAATACTCGATTTTGAATCTGTCACTAAACAAGTACCTAGAGGAATAATCTTGTCGTACTTGGAGCTCAAGTGAGTAGTACAATGGCATGCTATCTAGGTATTGCTACGCTTGGAGCTACCACGAGTAGACAAATAAAGTGCCATGTCATATAACTCATATACATCTCATCATATCTCTGCATGCATAAACTAGTTGCTAAAGGACAAAGGCACTGAAGCAAAGAGCCCAAAGCCTTTGTGTGTACTCAGACGGGCCTTAAAGGCTTGTATCTCATCTATTTCTGAGTAACTGTATCTCTATTATCATCATATTGCATGCAAAAGCCCCCAAAAGGCAAAAACGCCTATAAACACAGCCTAAAGTCTCTATGTTTGTTCAAACAGGCACTTAAGGTCTCTCATCTAATTTATATCATTGTAATTGGAAGAGAAGAGTACTGTCTAATACTTTTTCAAGCAACCTTTTATACACATATAAAATACTTGGATGCCTATTCTCAAAACAAATAAGAAAAACCGTTCATCATGCACTTCTAATAAATATACCCATGTGTAAATAAAACTCATTTCTAGAAAATCATTAAATCTAAGCATTAAAAACGTATCTCGCAAACATGGTTTACAATGCTTTAAAGTCGTAATAAACTATAAAAATAGGTTTTATATACTCCACTGACAGTGTCAATGGTCAAACTCGACCATCATCCATGTCCACGGGTTAGTTCTCGCTCCTAGTTGCTCCTAAATCAAGGAAGTGACATAATTTCCTTTTGTAAAAGTGAAATAGAACTAAGTTTGTACAATATAATTCGAGATGAACATCTATCCATAATATGCAACTCTCTGTCCATAAAATTACCAAAATACCCTCACATCTATATATTACTAAAATACTCTAAAATCTTAAATTACCGAATTACCCTTGAAATTGTAATCACCAACCTATCCTCAATTTCAAAAATTATGAAAATATCCAGGAATTATAAAATTACCCTTGAAATATAAAATTACCAAAATAGATTTATAGATCAACTGTGACCAAGAAGGTTAGGTTAGATACTTCAGACCATGTTAAGTCCAATGGTAGTGGTGGTGAACTTCGATACACGGTGGCAGCCCCTGAATAAGCTCGTACAGTAGGGAAACTTCAATGATTGATCCGCGACAACTTAGTGGCTTCTGCAACTGTGAAATTAAAGAGGGTGACCTGAAGAACAAAACCCAGTCAATGGCATAGCCAAAAACTAGCTAAATTGGTAGTGATCATGGTTGTTTTATCGCGAAACTTGTGGCTTAGTTCGGTAGCTTTTCGACCATTTTCCTACGATAGCGATGGCAAGGAAATGACCAAGGGCTCAAGAGCTTTTGATTGGTACGTTCCCTTATCGATGAGGTGGCTTGAAATGAAAACAGTGACAGAGTCAAGTTTACTAGTTCGGTTGGGTTCAGTTCGACCCAGTTTAGTTGGCAGTTCTCTTTCTCCCTTCTTTCTTTTTCTCCTTCTTCTTCTCTCTTTCTTAATTTATAGTAACAAGCCCCCTTTTTTTAAACTTAATACAAACTAAGCTAATGACAAACTTGAATGTGTAATAATAATTGTGACACGGGTCATCAGATCGTGTTCGTATTATCTTGATTTCATGCCATGAAAAGTTTAATACAATCGAAATACAACCCATTGAATAAACATGTCAAATTTGACAATCCACACTCATTATTCATTTATTTGTGTCAAGTTACTGAGTCACATCAAATTTTGCCCCGTGAGAAATTGTAATAAGTCCAACCACTTTAAAAAAATTTGTTGAATGGAAAATAATACACTAAATTAAAAACATAAAATGTATATATTAGCAATTGACATAAAGTGTTTTTAATTCAAAATAAAACATAAATTTCTGTTGTATTAATCAATATGTTTTGAATTAAAAACATAAAGCGCAACTCAAAATATTAAAAAATATTTTTCTCGAACTTTATCTCTCTTTTAAATTATTTATTTTATTTAAAATATCTTCAAAACAATTTAATTCAAAATAAATATTTAATAAAAATAAAAAATTATTTTTAAATCACAAAATAAAAGAGGATACAGTTCTGAATTAGCCGCCATAAAGATTGCCTCAATAAAAGAGGAATGTGGCACGTTCATCTTATTCTCTATGACGAGGGTCGATCAAATCAGCTATTTAATGGCACTTCGACAGACACAAAGAGTTGGCTCAAACGGCTCGTGCTCGCCTACTGGCTCATGCGGTTGAGCAGACCTGTTCTGTGTTTCCTTTTTACCCATGTGCGCTGACGGAGAGTGTAACTCAAGTGCTATTTTCCATACATTTTTTGTAAACTTACTGACCATATTTTGACTCAAAATTTTGCGCTAATTTTGTATTAGAATTAGATTTTTGATACAATGTAGAAGTCTGATTCATGCGTCATCTTTGAGAGTGTTGTCGTAGATTTAACACTATTCATCATCTCTTACATCATCAAAATTTCTGGATTTCGAACCAAAACTTTGATTAGTTTGTTCTCTCTCCATATAACTTGGAGTTATGCATATGATAATTGTTGGAAAGCTCTCTGAATCATCTTTTTAACGATATCAAATTAGAGAAAAACAAACGGCTTCATGGATTAGGGTTTCTGTTTCCTCATAATTTATGCCATATAAAATCATATATCCAGATTTAATCTATATATATTCACGTGATTGTAAACTAAAAATCAAGGCCTAACATTGAGTGACACATTACATACCATTAAAGTGTGTTCTAGATGCAAAAACATATATATCATCAAAGAACATGGCATGTCTCTTGCAAATTCATTCAAAAAAGAACATAACCTACACAGGCTCTTATACAAATGTTGATTTTCGTTTATATTCAATATACAATTAATGGGAGATCCAAAGGCATATCTTTTAAATCCTGAATGCGAAAGCGATCAAAACAAGGTTATGTCACTGGTCACTGTTAAGTTGATTAGAGATAGAGGATAATCTCATGGAAAATCCTTATACCACTATATGCTTATGATTGAAGGGAAATCATAATGATAGAAAATCCCCTTATATCATTTTGCAAAAGCCCATTGACTTTTCTTTCATTTTCGCTCTCTGTATAATACCTTCTATGTATTTTTCATGTCTCTTAACACACTTGTATTTCAGATAAAATAGGTGTGTTTATGTACAAGCTAATGAGAGTGATTGAATCCAACCAACAGACTTTATAACTCTCACAGTCCAATTAGGCTTATAACAATTGTATGAAATTCTATCTAAAAAAAGCTTCTAGATGTTTCTTTTTGTTAGGCTGGTCAAACGTATCATGGGCACCAATTCGAACATTAATCATTTGATTTAACTTTGTAGTTTCCAGCGAATTACTTTTTCTAATACGTAGCTACTTTACTTAATTTGTCAGTACTGTTTTGTTTAATGGTTGATGAAATAAAATATCAGTGGTCAGTGGCACTTTTCAGGTTATTATTCTTCTTTGTTAAGCTTTTTTCATATTCTTTGTTAATAACTTTGTAAGAGTAAGTTGTTGATGCTACCATGGGAACAACTAAGCCTTGGTTAAGTAGAAAACAACAACTTGTGAGCTATATCCTCATCTTAAACCCCTGAAGTCAAGTGGTTTTAATGACACTATGTTCACTTGATCCAGGATACCTAATCTTGATAGTAGAATTCTACTTGCTTTTCTCCCTCTTTATTTTTTAATTAAAAACTACTTTAGGGTGGGGGTTACGGAGGACCCTTTTACTTGTAGATTAATAAAATTAAAAGAGAATACACATGGAGAGGGACATAAACCAAAACTTTCAAGGTAAAAAACAACACAACTAATGAAAGAAAAAAATAGAAAAAGTAATAAAAGAACGAATAAGAAACTAAAAAGAATAAACTAATGCAAATGCCTAGACAACTGCTTGTGATACTTCTGACCGGTGACTAATTTGAAACCCTATGTAAAACCAGAGGCATGTGGGCCAACAACACTGAAGTAAAGTCATGATCACACCTCCTAGTACCCTCAGGCATAGATGCAAAGTAATCATCAACTATAGGATTCCTATCAGAGCTAAACTTTTCATCAGATATCATAGGCGGGACCTCTTACCTTTTTAAAAGAAGTCAAGGTTCAACATCACGCCCCTCGATATCCTTAGGCTCAGATGCAAAGTAACCATTAGCTAAAGAATTCCCATCAAAGCAAAAACCCTCATTAGATAAAAAAGTGAAAATGGAAGCCCTCTAACCACTCAGATAATCTGAAAAAGAAGATAAATGATTAGCAACCTCAGTTACCCGTCAACATCTCTTAGAGTAGCAAAATCCATCAACCCACCATTATCCTAAACTCTCAGCTCATAAATTAGATCAGGCCTTCTAGTATCCTGACCAATACAAATAGGCGATCGAGCATCCAAAGAAACACCCTCATTGCCACCAGGGCTCAAAGCCCAAACCTCCTCACGGAAAATAAGTTGTTGATCCATACCCGAAGACTGAACCGCACGCCCCTGAGGGCGATTGTCGATAACAACCATATAGCTGGTAGCACAAGCCACCCGAGGATGAACATAAATAGCAAACACAGGCAGCTTGCCTTTTTCGTGAACAATAGTATCCCATGCATGGCCAGTAGACTGTTGGGCTTCTGGAACTTAGGATTGGTAACAAAACAATCATCAGTAGAATGCCAAGATGCTTACACGAAGTATAGTATAACAGAACGTGCTGAAGTATGATGTCTTGCTAGAAGCCATCATTGCCCTCACCAATCCGAAACCGCAAAACAACGACTTCCAAACATCATACTCAACCAGAACATAAGCCACCGAGGGCCTCTTAATAGTAAAAGTAGCATGACTTATTCGTGGAGGCTTACTAATAACGTTAGCAATAGAAAATAAGGCATTATTGCAATGAATAAAATGCATAGGAAAATAAGGCAATAAAATCCAGATAGGAACAATGGGAGACTACACAGAGCACCTAAAAGATGTAGACCACTTAAAAATGTGTCATGGTTTGATTGTTTATTTTTGTAATAGTTCTAATGGAAGTAAAAAAACAAAAATCTTCTTTGCTATTTTTTTGGTTTTGTTTAAAAACTTTAAAATCTTTTTAATTATTGTTGAAATTTAATAACTAAATATAGAACAACTTTTAAGATATTTTATGTTTCTTTGAGTATTGAAGTTGCAAAATAAAAAAATGCCTTATGAAAAAACTTAGCCTAGGGCCCTAAAAGCTCTAAAGCCAGCCCTAGTATTTTGGGTACTTTGCCTAGTTATGCCTTATTGAATATTGGAATTGGTTCAGCCAAGATTATTGGCAATATTATAAGCCTATGTCTTTTACCCATTAGAAGCATAACTTGTGCGCTTAGATTTGGCGTATCACGTGTTTGATGAAATTACTATATCAAATGTGTAACTCATGTATTCTTCCTTTGATGTCATCAATTATGTACTATAAATATATACCTGCAAATAGTGAAAGTTAGAATACACAATCAATTCTTTCATGAATTGTTCTTTTTTTTTCAGTTTACATGGAATCAGAGCACTAATTTCTTTTTTCTTTTGTCATTCTTTTCTCTTATACTCTTCTCATCATGAAAATTGAATCCAACCTCAAAATTTTTCCGAGTAAATCCACTGGTTTGGTCACTCAAAATCATACTTCTCTATATTATCTTCATCTCTCTGAAAATCTAGGCACTATTTTAGTGTCTTGACTCCTTAACGATGACAACTATCCTACTTGGCGTCGAGCAATCTGAATGGGTTTTTCACCAAAAATAAAGTGGGATTTGTCAATGAAACCATCCTAAAACCAAAGGGCCTCAGGCTGCAGAGTAGGAGCGTTGTAATGATATGGTATTATCTTAGCTATTGAATTCTATATCTTCTAATATTGCTAATAACGTTATTTATACTGATACAGCTAAAAACGTTTGGGATGATCTCTACAACCATTTTTCTCAAGGAAATCTTGCTAGAATATTTCAAATCAAGCGTGCTATAAACACTCTTCTTTAAGAGCAGTCATCCATAACTTCTTACTACACAAAATTAAAGACTGTATGGGATGAACTTGCATCTTATACTTCCATTCAAAATTGTTCTTGTGGATCTCTCAAAGAAATTCAAGAATATCAACAACAAGAACATGTTTATCAATTCTTGATGAGGTTAAATGACTTTTATGCTGCTCTTTGAAGTAAAACTCTTGCTATGGGTTCACTGACAATCCTAGGAAAAGTTTACTCCACATTCATCCAAGAAGAAAAACAGAGAAAGCTTCATATTAATGCTAATCCCTTTTCTGAATTTGCAGCACTAGTTGTAGCTAAGGGTGAATACAATCAAGACAAATTCCATCCACAAAATAGTGATTCTAAATGTAAGCAGCAACTAAAGTGTGAAAAAAATGCTACCAACTTCATGGTTTTCCACCAAAACAAGCTCGTGCAGCTTCCAACATAATCGATGCCCTTTCAACAAATAACGCTGCAACTCTTGCTCCTACAAACAAGGTTGAAATTCTTCATCTCATACTAGAGCAATATTAGCAATTGATATCCATTCTCAATCTCGACTCTGTTGCTCCAGCAGCAAATCTGACGGGTAACTCTGTTTATCATTCAAATTCTATATCTTTATCTTGGATTATTGATATTGGTGCATCTGATCATATTACTTCATTCATACATTCATTATCACATGTTACACCTATCTTTGCTTATAAACCTACTCGCTTGCCTAATGGTAGTTTTTTACAAATCTCTCATATCGAGAATATCAATCTATCAGAAAAACCAGGCTTAACAATGTTCTTTGTGTCCATGATTTTTCTTTTAATCTTTTATGAGTCAGTAAAATTACAAAGTCTTTAAATTGTGTTGTTATCTTCTTTCCTAACTTCCATGACTTTCAAGACCTTGTGTCGAAACAAATGATTGGTCTGGGTAAAGAACACAATCGACTTTACTACTATTATTCTACCTTTTTTCCTACTTTTTTGCCCACTCAACAGCATCCTACATTTGATCTATGGCACTAACGCTTGGGTCATCCATCAACATCTCGACTTCCTTATTTGGCTAAGAGTATTAATAACTTTTCTTGTATTCATGATTTATTTTGCCATGTGTACCTTTTAACTATGCACACTCCCTTACCTTTTTCTAATAAAAATAATTGATGTAACGAACCTTTTGATTTAATTCATGTTGACATTTGAGGTGATTATTCAGTGCCTTCTTTATCTAGATCTCATTATTTCTTAACTATTATTGATGATTATTAACGTTTCACTTAGCTATATTTAATGAGACATAAATTTGAAACTCAAATTCATTTAAAGAATTTCTTTGCCATGATTAAAACTCAATTTCAACATTCTATTAAGAAAGTGCGTACCGATAATGGACTTGAATTTATATCTATGTCTCATTTTTTTAATGAACATGGCATTTTGCATCAATGTACTTGTGTAGCCACACCAAAGTAAAATGGTGTTACTGAACGCAAGCATCGTCACATTTTAGAAGTTGCACGTGCTCTTCATTTTCAAGCTTACTTACCTCTCAAATTTTAGGGTGAATGTGCTCTAACGGCAACATATCTTATATAATCGTTTGCCTACACCCTTGCTTTCAAGTAAGACTCCTCATGAAGTTCTTTTTTAACCTAAGCCATCTTATGACCATTTGTATGTTTTTGGATGGTTACGTTATGCTCAAAATTTATATCCCAAGAAACATAAGTTTGTTTCTCGAGCAATTAAAAGTATCTTTATCAGGTACCATTTTGCTTAACGAGGTTATTGCATATATGATCTTGAAAAGCATATCATATTCATTAGTTGTGATGTCACTTTTCAGGAAAGGACATTCCTTTTTCGGGAGAAACAACTTCAATAAAATCAACCTCAATAGAATCAACCCTCAATTGTTTTGCCCATGCCAATGAATGAAGTTATCAATGAGACATCAAACGGGGCTAATGATCAGCTACCATCAAGTAATCAAGAAAATCTGCAACCATTTACACTTGATCAACAAAATTAACCACCACCATCTAACTTAGACATTGATACACTTCGTCGTTCCGCTCAGAATCATCAACTATCTTCATATCTTCAAGATTATCATTGTTAGCTAGTCACTCACTCTTACATATTACCTCATTGTCCTTTCCTAACAATTTCTAATTCTAAAATTATCTCTTATCCTCTTCATAATTTTATATCTTACAATATATTATCTTCTAAACATTTTGCTTTTACAATTGCTATTTCTACAGAAGTTGAGCCAACATCTTATGCTCAAGTAATTAGACATCCAAAATGGTGAGAAGATATGGTTGTTAAAATTTAAGGTCTTAATAAGAACAAGACTTGGACCCTTAGGTATCTTCCTCCTAGAAAGGTGTTTATTGACTTTAAATTTCGGTCAGATGGGTCTATTGAAGAATACAAGGCTCAGCTTGTAGCTAAGGGCTTTATCATGAAAAATTTTCCCCTATAGCAAAACTAACAATTGTTCGATGTGTTCTTGCTGTTACAACTATAAAAATTTGGCCCTTATATCAAGTTGATGTTCGTAATGCTTTTCTTCATAGAGATCTTTATGAAAAAGTCTACATGAAACCTCCTTCAGAATTTTGTCAACAAGGGAAGCACTTGGTTTGTCAGCTTCAAAAGTCCTTATATGGTCTTGAACAAGATTCTCATAATTGGTTTGAAAAATTTTCTTCCGCCTTTTGTCTTGTTGGATTTAAACAATCTCATTGTGATTATTCATTATTTACAACTGCAATAGGGTCCTCCCTTACTTTGGTATTGGTATATGTTGATGATATGGTCATCACTAGTAATAATGACCTTGCCTAAAGGCTCTTAAGGATTTCTTGCATAACTGTTTTCACACGAAAGATCATGGAATTTTGAAATATTTTTTCGGAATCGAAATTGCTAGATCTAGTAAAGGAGTTTTTTTTTTTTAATCTCAATGAATATTTTTTTTTTCTCTCAATGAAAATATGCCTTAGAGATCTTGGATGATGTAAGCTTCGTTGGTGCTAAACCAACTGATTTTCCAATGGTATAAAATTTAAAATTGGATCTAGATCATGTTGATATCTTAGAAGATCCAAGCTTATTTAGAAGACTAATGAACGCCTTCTTTATCTCACTATTATTAGACCAGATTTGCTGTATTTAGTTCAAAAACTTAGTCAATTTGTCTCTAATCCATGTAAACCTCATTTTGAAGCTGCTTAGAGAATTTTAGCATTTTAAAAATCTTCTCCTGGTAAAGGCATCTTATTATCTTCTGATAGTTCTTTTCAAATTGAAGCTTATTGTGATTCAGATTGGGGAAGCTGTCTAACAACTTGAAGATCTATCACTAGCTATTGTGTCTTTCTTGGAGAAAGTCCTATTTCGTGGAAAGCAAAAAATAACCAATTGTAGCTTGATCTACAATAGAAGCAGAATATAGGGCTATGGCTTCAACTACTTTGTGAATTAATTTGGCTCAAATGCCTTTTAAATGACCTTGGAGTTTCACGTCCACAATCTATGCAGCTTTATTGTGACAATAAAGTTACTTTTCATATTGCTGCCAATCTAGTATTCTATGAAAGAACCAAGCAGATCGAGTTGGACTGTCACCTTGTTCAAGAGAAAATCTAAGTAAGATTGATCAAAACAGCACATGTTTCATCTACTCATCAAATTGCTGATATTTTTATGAAAGCCCTTGGAATGGAACAGTTCCATGGTCTCAGTGGCAAGTTGGGTATTCGCAACATCCATGCTCTAACTTAGCAGGGAGTATTGGAATTGGCTTAGCCAAGATTATTGGCAATATTTAGGCCTATGTTAGAAGCATAACTTGTGCACTTAGAGTGGCACATCACGTGTTTGACAAAGTTACTATATCAAATGTGTAACTCATGTGTTCTTCCTTTTATATCATTAATTATAAATAGTTAAGAAATAAGTTTTCTTTCAATATATTTTATTAGCTCAAGTTTTTTAAATTTATTTAATCCTTAGTTTCATAAAAATTATAATTAATTTATGTTTGTAATTAATTAAATAAATAATTGATATCATGATTTTAATAAATAAAATTTTAAATATCATAATTTTATAAATATGGATTATATGACTACATAATTTCAAGTTAACAATTAAGTTAACCCTTAAGAAAAATTTATTATTATTGTTGTTGTTAAGTATTATAAAAGAAATCTAATACCATAGAGTCAAACTTAGTAATTAAAATTATATTCTCTTATTATTATTAATTTATTATTATTGAATATGGACTTGAGTTTTGAATTTTTATTTTATTAAATTTAAATAAAGGCACATGAATCCAAAAAGTATATAGACTTGAAAAAAAATATGCCAACAACTTGGTATATGCTCTTAAGAAAATCAAAAAAAAAAAAGCTTAGAGGGCTTTTTTTCTTAGGCACGACATGACACGGCCACATCATAGCACAAGTGGGCACGGTACGTGTGTCAGGCCAGGCCTAAGAAAAAAAATTAGGCACAGCACGAATACGCATGAGCTTTCCTTTGTCGGCACGAGCACGACATGGCGACCTCTATGAAGGACGTGTTCAAAAGATTCTCTAGTTTATTTATTTTAACTCATTTTGATATGTTTTATTTTAATTAGTGTCTTATTATGTATCTATTTATGTGTTTTATTTGGGAATTTTTTTGGCTTTTTAATTATAAAAGAGTTGTTTTTATTGAATAATTAAACTAAATTAAGAATACAAAATCTCCCAATTTATAATAGGGAAAATTATTTCATTAACTCAAATAGAGAAACTAAATTACAATTATACTAGAAATAAAAGACCTAAACACATACCTAGTAAGATGCTAATTGAAATAGAAAATATCAAAAAGACCTAAAATAAATAAGCTCCTAAATACACGTCCTACATCATCATTGATTTAGCAAGGTAGTATAAGTGAATTGATAGGGTAAATAAATACTAGATATCATTATAGGACAAGTTGATGCAATTAGGTTATACTGTAATTAAAGCGTGATTAGATCTAGCTCTAACCAATTAACTGAATGAGATTTTAATAAGCTTTATAGTGAGATTAGATTATGCTCTAATCCAAATGACTCTATAAGAGAGGTTTTGATAAATAATCCCAAAGGGAAACATAAAGTATGTTTTTTATTCTATAATTCAACTGAATTAACAATACAAGACCTTCTTATTTATACTAGGGAAAACTAATTTCTCAAATTAATTCAAATAGAAAAACTGAATCATAAATATACTAGAAATAAATTACCTAAACACATACCTAATAAAACAGTGCTTAAAATAAAAATATCAAAAAGACCTAAAATAAATAAACTCTAGAATCTTCTAAACATGTCCTGAATTAGACAGTTACTAGTAATGACCTTAAAGGTAATATTAAGAACCTTTTGAATCTGTTTCTCTCGATCTATCTAATAGTCTCATTATCGACAAAAATGATCATCACAGACTATCAAATAGCTGCCGAACACTGTAGCTTCACCATGACGTTTTCATTTCACCAAGGTGAGTCATGTTGCAACACCATCATTATCATACTGAGCGTAGCACGATCTAGAATCTAAAGGCAACAGAATACTCTGTGTCACCATTATTACATGGTAAAGTTATTGTGAAGCCGTAGTTTTGAGTAGTGATTTTGTTGTTTCCATTCATCTTTTGACGTTGGCAATAACGCCATTGGATAGATCGTGAGAAATGGTTTCTAATAGTCTTTGTGGTGTAATTATAGAGAAGGTTTTATTTTTCCCCTGCAATTTGGGGCAACGAGTTTGTCGATAACAGTGACTAGTTTCTTTATTTTTTATTTTTATTTTAATGAATTTTAAATATTTTTTAATACTAAAAGTTAAAAATTGTAATTGTATTTTTAATAAATAATAAAGAAAAATCACCTTAACTTTCTAGTCACGATTGTAAGTGTTTATTAAAAACTTTAAAGCTGTAGTTTATAGGGTATAATTGTTTAATCATAGTACAAAATGTTAGCAAATCAAGCCTAAATAAAATAATTTTTCCATTTAATAATTAAAATCAATAGAAGCCATGATCTTTTTTCTTGAAAATGTATATATTCATAGAGTTAGAAAAACACTATAGGTTTATAGCAAAAGAATTGAAAAAGATGATTGCAATTTCTCTTCATTGTTGAAATCTACAGAAGATGGTTGCAATCTTCTCTACTATCGTCAATTGTCTCCTTTACACATAAGAGCATATGGTAAACCCTAATTTTAATATAGGAGATAGAAACCCTAAATTATTCTATTTTCTTTTATTGAGAAAAATCTCTACTTCTAAAGATTAAGTATGCTCTAATGTCATTTCCTTTATATAGGCATTTATTGGAGTTACAGTTGGACTAAAAATTGAACTAGCAGAGGGACTGTAGTTTCAACTTAACATTCAAGGCTCAGTCATCTCATTACACTCCAAAATTATTAAGCTAACTCCAAGCTATTCCACTAAAAGCTCAAGGCTATACTCTAATGACCCATATAATAAATAAAAGTTAATAGCTAAAATCATTTTAATAAATATTGAGGTCATTTTAATAAATATATATATCAAGGTCATTTCGCCTGTAACAGCTCAAATGTTGCAACAACATGTCTTGTTCTTAAATCCCAAGCCTCCATTCACTTTTGCAAGGGCATTTGCCATTGATTTTCAGCTAGACGAATTTCATTTCTATGAAATGCACCTGATGGAGTAATTAACAAGGGAATTGATTGAATTAAAATTAATTTTTTATAGGAAAAATATTGACAAAAAAACTAAAGCAGATCTAGAAGTATTGCAGTTGGCATCTAAACTGTAAAAACCACTTATATTTTAAGGATATTTGTGGAATTAAAATGACTCACAAGGGCAGAAATGTCACCTAAGATCTCATTGACAATGATTTTATTGGACTAATTTTTTGTAATTTCATAATTTATATAGGGATAAAATTGTAAATCAATGTTATTGTGTTGAGTCAGATTTGTCAAATATTTATTTATTCAATTCAAATATTCTAGTAGAAAAGGTAAGTGCATTATAAGGGTATAATAATAAATTTAATATTTTTTATCCAAATTAATTATGCTTGGTGGATGACCCTACTTAAAAATAAATTACAGGATTATTACGGCATTTAAGTCTTGATGCCAGCGCCTTCAACTGAATTGTCCAAACACAAGACTACTTTCCCCTGTATGCGCCGACTATATGCATGCCTACATAATAAATGCGTAATGCAGCTTTTACTTTTTCCGCATCACTGTGTGATGGAAAACCCCACTTCTTCGTGATAAAAGACATAGATCAAAAGCCCCACTTTTAATTTATGTTACTACTAGGAAAATGTTCTTTGACCAGTAGTAAAACAATTTAAAAACAAAAATGACAGTACTATAGTATGAATAATTTTATCATTTTCTATGTTATAATATTACTATAACATGAAAAATATTCAAATTTTTGTTTTGTTGCTATTTACATAGTACACTACAAGAATATTGTTCTTTAGCGATGAAATTTTTAGCGACAAAAATATTTTCGTCGTTGTAAGTACTTTTTAGCGACGAAAAAAACTTGTGTCACTAAATTCATAGTAGAAAAAATAATATATAATTATCACTTTTAGCGACGAAAGATTCGTCGGTAAAGAGGACATATTAAGACCAAATATTCTGATTGTCGCAAAAAAATTAAGCAGCAAAAAAAATATTAGGACCCAAACCTTTGGCTACCAAAATTTGATATATTGCGACGAATAATTTTCGTCGTTAAAAATACTTTTAGCGACGATATCTATTCGTCGCTAAAACTCATTGATATACCAAAATAGCATGTTTTTGCAACAAATATAGGTTTCGTCGCTAAAACTCTTTGATGTGCTTAAAGAGTATATTTTAGCAACAAAAATAACGTTCGTCACTAAACATAGTTTGAGTGAAAAATAAATTTCGTTGCTAAAACGTTTTAATATGCCAAAAGAGCATGTTTTAGCAACGAAATTTATTCATCGCTAAAAAATATGAAAATTGAAAAATTTTTGGCAGATAATTTTCCACCAAAATTAATGACATTTAGCAACAAAAATTAGATTTAGCGACGCAATATTTCGTTGCCAAAAAATATCAAAATTTAAAAAATTTTGGTGGGTTATTTTCTGCCAAAATTAATGACCTTTAGCGACAATATTGAATTTCATCGATAAATGTGTACTTTTAGCGAAAAAAATTAGCTTTAGCGAAAAAAATTAGCTTTAGCGAATAAATATTTCATCGCCAAAAAATATCAAAATTTAAAAAATTTTGATGGGTTATTTTCCGCCAAAATTAAGTTTTAGCAACAAATCTTAAATTTCGTCGCTAAAAACTCTTGCAACCTATTTATATATCACTTTATTTTTTTCATTCATTCTTTCTTTCTCTCATTCTCTCATTCACTTACTTTTATTCTTTAATTCTCTCATCTCTAAATATATAATTCACATTCTCTCATCTCTAAATATACACTTTTATTCTTTTCTCTTTTATTTCTATCATAGTGTAATTTTTTTTAACTTGTCTTATTTATTCTAACTTATATTATTATTATATTTTTATTTATTATGTCAAGTAATTATTGTGTGTTTATTTGTAGAAAATATTAAAGATCAATTACACCAAGATGAAGAAAATCAAGAAAGTTATATTCATTTGTAATAATTTTCTTTCAAAAAAAGGATATCAAATTTTGTAATTATTTTTGTATTTTTCATCAATAATAATAATCCATTTTAAATTAATGAATTCTGTTTTTATCGTGTTCATTGTCATTGTAATTTAGTATTAAAAATGATAGTATTTTAACAATAATAATAAATAAATAAATAAATAAAAATAAAAACAATACCCTTTAGCGACGAAAATTATTATTCGTCGCTAAATGTGTATTTTTAGCTATGAAATAGGATTCGTTGCTAAAAGTTCTTTTGGCGATGAAAAATTATTTGTCGCTAAAATTACTTTTTGCGACGAAAAAATTTTTGTTGTTAAAAGTACTTTTGACGACAAAAAAAATTTGGTCGCAAAAAATTTGAAAATTTAATGCTAAAGACCTAGCACGAGGCTCTTATAGCGATGAAATGGCAACGTAAAGTTTTTCATCACTATAGCTTTTAGCGACAAAAATTGCATAATTTAGCGACAAAACTGTTCATCGCTAAAGCCCTTTTTTGTTGTAGTGGTAGTACTCTTACTGATATTAATCTCATATATCAAATTACCAGGTTTGGTTACTCATTCTTAAGATTGGCAAAATTCCTCGAATCCTTATCGGGATTTAGGATCTCAGCCTATTTGAGATGAGATTTGAAATAAAATTTTATGTTGATTAAGAACCCAAATGTCCCAAAATCTGAGTTTTCAAAAAATATAATAAATAGTTTAATGAATTACATAGATATGACATATCTGTCATATGTGTATGACAAGTTGTTTTCACAATAACATATGACATGTCGGTAATAGGCATATTATATGTCGTTTGTGACAGAATCTGCAACATATAATAGAAAATTCATGTCATCCTAGATATTTTGGGATCCTAATCAAAATTTGAGAACCTAATCAAGATAGGATTGAGACATATTTTTATCTCAATTTACTATTTCGGACAAGATTAAGATCAAAAAACCCTTATCCTTCCCATCTCGTTGTCAACCCTACTTATTCCCTTCGTTTAGTCAACATTTGCTCTTGTGACCATTGATTTGCAATTCAATACCTAATGGTTCTTAAAATTTTCATTTTTTGAATTTTAAATTTAATTTATTGATGCATTTAATGCATTGTAATTGTTGCCCGTCTTTACTAGATATGGCCAAACGGGTTGAGTAGCAACGCGTTTTGGTTAGGCACATAGTGCAGCACAGCACGCAAGCTAGGCTGAGCTTGGTTAGACCTTTAAAACACGACCCGATTAGAAATCGGCTAAAGGACAACACGTGAAAAGGCTAATAATAAGAACGTTTCACTTTTTAATGAAAGTAAAATAAATTTTTTATGATTTTACAAATAACTTAAAATTGATTCTTTTAAGATATCTTATTAAGGTAAGTTTTTTAAATTCATTCAATTTTTAGTTTAAAAAAATAATCTAATAGTTTTATGTTTATAATTTATTAAATGAATAGATAATATCATGATTTTAATAAATAAAATTATAAATATCATAATTTTATAAAATCTATGTATTAATGTTATTATGGACTATAATGTATGACTGTATGTAAGTGTAAGTTAATAATTAAACTAATCCTTAAGAAAAATTTATTATTATTGTTGTTGTTAATTATTAAAAAAGAATTTTATTATTGTAGGGTATAACGTTTAGTTAGTATTACGTTCTTTTACAATTGTTAGTTTATTACCAATGAATATGAAATTGAGTTTTGAACTTTTAATTTTATTAAATTTGAATAAACATAAATGAACTTAAAAATAGTATATGAGCTTAAAAAAAGTACGCCAATAGTTTACAATGCCCTCTTCAAAAAGAAAAAACTTGTCATTATTTTTTTCTTGGACACAGCGCGTGTACTAAATTGGGCCTAAGTAAAAAAAATTAAATGATGTGACACAACACAAAGCACATAATGAGTACTGAACGGTACGAGCATAAGTCCACATGAACCTTCCTTTGATTGTTGGCCTGCCCATTGGCCGTCTCCAATTTTAACAATTAACACCTCTTACAGGATTCTTATATGCAGTATCATCAACATCATTTTTAAATGCAAGTTAAGTATATGACTCAATTAATTAACTATCCACGATTTTAGGGAAATTGACAAAAATAAGCTTAAAGCTTTGATAATTTTTCCATTTAGCCCATTAAAGTTTTTTCTAATAAAATTAGCCAAAACAAAAAATTTTGCCCTAAATTACTCTCCATATTTCCACACTCTAAACTCTCTCTAACCACCCTATAAAGTTGTGTTCGTGACCGGCGAATAGCGATCAGTGAACGGCAACAGCAATGGCGAGACGGCGACAACTACCTAAAACCTAACCGAATCAACTGTAATCTATACGAACCAGAAATGAATCCAAGAAATTACAAAGAGTCCACAACCTAGGTAAGCAAACTTCAACATTTTATAATAATTTGAGTGAATTTGATTGGGGTTGTAGATGAATATAAGGTTGTTGGAGTGATAGAATGAAAAAAATAATGTTAAAATGATAAGCTATAAATATCGCATATCAAGTGTTTGATAAATTCCTCTAAGATAGTTTATATTTACCTTTTGCATACTGAAATTGTAAGGAGGGATTTGTTGAACTGTGTGCATTGTTAAATGTATAGAAAGTTACATGGCATGAAAATAATGGAAGTGTGGCATGCCGTGCATGCTTGCGAAAGAGGGAAGCATCGCACGCACCGACTTGCCAGTCACATATAGCGCTCGCAATGCGCCTGTCTCATTTGTTGCAAGCATCCCATGCATGTGATGTTGCTGTAGTGCATGCGGGATGTGTGTGATAGGCGCGCTTGTCGCACGCATCTTGCATGCTGCACCCTGTCGTACCAAGAGTCAATGCGTCTCAAAGTGCGACAGTTGTACCTATCTTACCAAGAGTCCTTGTCTCTTGACTGTTGCACCAAATAACATACTTTTTTATATTGTTGGGAATTTATCGACATGCAATTTGCTTTGTAATTTGTATTAGATAAGTGGCGAAATAAAAAATAGCAATGTATAATTCGCCCAAACCGCCAAAAGAACCAAGAATGATGAAGATACCTTACAGCGATCACTTTCCCGCGCGTATCACAAGTATTTGTAAATTAGATATGTTGTTTACGCCATTTGAGAAAAATTAACAAAGAAGTAGTTGAAATTATTCAAGGATGACATATTTGGGCATTTCCTAGAGTGCCAAAGCTTTTCATTTAGTGGCGTAATTGTGCATAATGTGTTGCTTAGGCAAGTGTCCCATGGTGAAAGTAATGAAAAAAATATGTTATAGTTTCAAATTAGTGAGAAATTGATACGCTTATTTATTGGAGAGTGGTGCCCAGTAACGGTACTTTGCTATGGTAAAGATGTGGTGCTAAGAAAGCATAAAATAATGCATAGGTTACTTAAGAAGTATTTTGGCGGTTTGTTTCGCAAGATAAATCTTGGCCTGTTCAAGGAAAGATTTATGGACTTAGACTTTGAGGCTATGGATGACAACGATGTGCTAAAGATTGGCTTGTTTTACTTTGCGAACAAAGTACTAAATGGAAGAAAAGATCATTATAAAATCAATTTCAACTTGCTTAATGAGGTAGATAACATAGATCACTTTTGAAATCGTCCGTGGGGTTGTTTGTCGTGGGAAACGATATATAAAAGTCTTGACTATGCGGTGAATGGCAAAGGCCATAAATTTAAGAAAGAATACTCATAAAAACCTGAGCATAAAATTGAAAAATACAAAGTTGATGAGTTTACGTCTGCAGTGCAGATGGGTTAAGAGTTTCGTTTTTGTAACTTAGTTTTGTTATACTTAAAATATTTAATGACACATTTTATGACCTTATATCTTTCCTTGTTGAAGGCGTGGATTTTTTAAGCGATTGCAGAACTACTATTAGAGTGGGTAGTGAAAATTAAAAGAAAGAGTCCTTGGATCATGCAATGAAAGCCCATGGCTTCTTTGAAGATAAACTATGGTGAAGTGTATTCATATCTCAATGATGATTCTAAGATTGTAAGTAATATATATCTATAAGTGTATATAGTTATCAAATACTAGACGATTATACTAATTGAAAATTTGGTATTCTTTAAGGCAGGAAAAAATTTTATGAACCATCTAACCGAATGCAAAGGAAAAAGGCACAAAATATTGGAAGAGTGTGGAGGCGTACGTGCCATATATCCCTAGTTGGGTCCGTAATATGGGTATCCTTCACTACATCTTTTAAAAGATAATGAAAACTAAAAAAATTTTTCCGTGGTATTTACTCATTCTCTATTTTACTTTGTGTAACACCAACTTTCAATCAACGTGCTATCCATTAGAAGGACAAAAGAGGCAGATCATGACACTAGGAGCCCAACACAAGTGCATCAGAATCCCGTTGTGTTACTAGACCTCAAAGTTGTGTTCATCATCATACTATATTTGTTAGGATTTATCTATAAAACTTCATACACTCTTACCAGAAATTGATTAAATGTACAACCTTTTCAAACTAAAAAAGTTGTATTCTTGCCATTCATGTACTCCATACAGCCATCTACCAAAGTCTTCCACCAATCATCGTAACACAATTGAAGCAACTGAATCCATTAAACCTAAAGATCATGTGATAGAAACCAGAAAACAAAATAAATAAGATTACATGCTACAAAATAAGTTTGGCCAAATTTTTAGTTCAACCATGTGATAGAATGGAGTAGACAACTTTGAATTTTATTCGTCTCGTCTCAAGCATCAAAACGGTATATTATACATTCAAAATGGACATATGTAGCCCAAGTTATGAATTTAAAAAAATTTCTGAAATTTAGTGAGACAGACTAATTTGGTGATACAAGCAGTGAGACAAGTGTCTGTCTCACATAAAACTAGAACTAATTAGTGTACCAAGCACCTATCCCGCTACCTGTAGCACATAATTTGGTGAGACAGACATCTTCAACATGTGGGACAGGCAAGCCTGTCTCACCAAATTATATGCGACAGCAATGGGACAAGTGCCTGTCACATGTAATCAGTTTTGGTTTTATGTGAGACAGGCACCTGTCCCATTGCCTGTCTCACTAAATTTCTAAACTTTATTTTTTGCTCGAGTTTTTTTTGTTTACAATGATTTTTTTTTTCATTTTTAAAATCAAACTAGAACTTTAACAAGTCCCATTGTTTTATAAATAAAAAATAATAACATTTGTAATAAAACCTACTTTAATTTCGAACTTAGTTGCTAAACTCAATATATTAAAAGTATATATTATGTGAAAACACATACTAATCTTAACAAGCTTTCCAAGTATATATATCTTCAGTTATGTAATGCTTGTTTGAGAGTTATGAAGTTTGTTGAGAGTAATGAAAGTTTGGTAAATTGTTGAGGGTTGGGAGCTTTTAGTTTTGCCGGAATTTCTTAAGTGGCATATGTGTGAAATTTTTTTGAAAGTGATAAAGATAATTTGGTCCAATAATAAGGAGTTTGGTTAGTTATGATAGAAAACAATTCAGTAGACTGAATCTAAAAATTATAAAAGTTTTCATGTTATTTTTATAAACTTTCCACAATTTTAAGGAGGGAGGTCAAAATGTATACCAATTAATGCGCTATCCACAATAAATGCTTGGAAAGATCATAAAAAAGAATCTCAAATGCTCCATAAAAACTCCCAAAATAAAAATATTACACAGGATATAAATGGTGATAATCATTACTAATTATCTTGTTAACATCTTTTCTCTATTCAATAATATCTTTGAGGTACATTCATAAGTTTTCATTTACCATAATAATATAGTTTCTTAAAGTGAACTACCAATTAATTGAATATTATAAATAATGTTACATCAAGGTTTTTTTCATAAATATTTTATTCTTTATAGCAAACAAACCTATAAATTCTTCTCTCTGATTAAATTATAAATTTCCTTCATTAGTGATTAGTGTTAAAAATTATATATTCATAAAGTGGTAAAAATGTCATTTTGTGCTTATATTATAATTTATGCGTGTAACTATGTAACATATTATGAATTTCTCATTATTTTTTAAATATTTGGTTTTGTATATTTTTGTGTGTTTATTAGGTAAAAATAATAATTTCACACAATTCGAGGCTCTAAACAAATGCACAGATGTCAATTTTGAATTCCAAAGGTTTGTGAATTTATTTTATTGTCAAGGAGAATCCGCGAATTTTGCTGTGAAATTATAAATTTTTACCATGTTATGTGTGGTAATTGTGAAATTATAAGTTTTTACTATATTAGGTGTGGTAATTTTTATAAGAATGAGTTAGATGTGCTTGAGTGGATTAAATTAAGTTTATATCTCGCTAGTGAAACAAATTTATGGCTGTGATGTAATTAGCTTTAGTTATGTATGTGGTGTGAATTAATCATTTATTACTATAAATAGAGAGGGGGATCACATCTCTCTATACCTTTTCTTCACTTCTTTCCCCTCAAATTCCTCTTCTCATCTCTTTTTGTAATATATTTCAATAAATAAAATTAATTTTATTTTCAATTTTCAAATACCTTTTTTTAAAAGATTATGCATGATTTAGTTTTACTTATTACTTTTTCAGTTATGCTTAGCTAAATATTAATAGTTTGGGGAAGGTGAAACTCTTAGTAAAAAAATGATTTAAACAAATTTTATTTTTAATTATAAAAATTAAATTATTTTCTATTTAATTTTATACATATTTTATATTTTGAAATTTTAATTTATTGTAGACAAACAAGGGAGTTTGACAAAAAAAATTCTTAATACCTTAATATAAGGTATGGTAAAATGATATTTTAATTTATTGTAGATAAATTAAATTTTAGTACAATAAATATTTAATCCATAATAAAAATTAAAGGGAAACTAATGATAATTCATACAATTAATCTTTTGGGAAATAAATCTAAATAAAAATGGTAAAAAGAATTTATTAAATTTTATTTACTACTAAAAGTGGATCTGTAACCCTAACTGATTTAGTTTCATAGTTTCACTTAAATTAAATTGCATATATTTAAGCTTTATTTTTATTTTTAGGTAAAATAAATAAACAAATTAAATATTTTCTTCGTGGATCGATCTCGGACTCACCGAGTTACAATATAACAAGACAATCTTATACTTGAGATTTAGAAATCACTTTTAAATTGTGTCAAGTTTTTGACGCCGTTGCTGGGGAAATGTATTTATTTTGTTTTATTTTCGTTTTTCATTTTACTTTTCGGGTAAATTTTCATTTACCCTTTTTTTTCTTAAATTATGTTTTGCGCACAAAATCCTTTTGAATTTCTATTTCACCCAAAAAGTTTTGTTTCAGGCTCATTCTTCTCATAATTGCAGTTTGGCCATAAAAATCTAGAAAGTTTACGAATAAGTCCTTTGCTGAAATTTCTAATAATAATCAAATTTGAACTTATAACTTGAACTTCTTTGGACTGTCGTTGGAATTAATTGGACTTTATTCGGACTCAATAAACTAAACATTAACTTTAAAAGTTATAACAAAGGCCTAATAATTGGAATTAATCACATAATTTACTGATAATTTTTAAAATTTTTTTTAAAAAAGGAAAAGAGTCTGCACCTTGAGGTAAGTATTATTCTTCTTTCTTTCTTCTTTTAATTTCTGTAATTTAATTTTTTCATTTATTTTATTTTTTATGTTTACTTTATTTATTTATATGGTCGGTTTAACTGCTTGAATTGTTAATATTTTGTTTATTTAATTGTTAGTTTGTTTTTATTTTTAATTTGTGTAATTTTCAATTAGTTTTTTTTTTTGTATCATCTTTACAATATAATTTCACATACACAACAGCATCATCATTGCATGAGACCTTGGTCTCGAACTTTAAGTGGTAGATTAATTCGTATATCTCAACCACCGCCATCAATCATGGATGAGATCCAAGATGAAAACATTTTGGGCCAACTTAATGACACAACCCGCCCCGAACCTTTTGGGCGAGTTTGCCTAATTCTATTAAATTAATCTAAAAAGAAAATCTAATTAATAAGGATTTTGCCAAAAAATCCGACAAAGTCTCCCCTATAATTTATCATACCAAAACCTATAAATTAATAAAAGAAGCCCTCCTAAAAATAATTCCAAATAAAACCAACTTCGTCAATAAATCTTCTTAACAAAATACCAAATCACTCAAATATCTAATATCAGAAAAAATAAATATGTTATCCACAATTTCCGAAATGTAACAAACTATACAATCCCAAAAAATACCAATAAATACATCTACGACTCCTAACACCATCATGTGGCCATAATTCCAAAATTTATGCTGTGAAAAATTTAAATTATTCGAACACGATCAATTTAATAACCCTGACTAATTTACCTACAACGATTTGTAACCAATCCGACAACTTTAAAACAAATTGACGAAATTAAAAATACGTAATACACTCAATTAGGGAAATTAAGGTGTGTATGTTACACTTAATCCTCAAATTGATCTAGTAGACAACCATTTTCAACATAATGAACATGATCACAATCAACCAATAACCTTGAGAGACTACATGAATCCAACCAGAACTGGAGTCCCCTCGTGTTCTCAAGAAGCATCACTATTCAATTTCAAACTAGGTATTATCCAACTTTTATCAACATTTCATGGATTAGAATCTGAGAATCCATAATTGCATCTAAGAGATTTTGAGGAGGTTTGTAATACATACATAGACTAAAATTGTAGCATGAACATAATTGATTAAAGCTTTTTCTTTTTTCATTAAAAGATAAAGCTAAAACCTAACTACAAAACCTTAGATCTAGATCAATAAGAACATGCAAGAATAGTTTTTGAAAAAATTCTTTCCACCTCATAAAACCAATTATTTTAAAAGGCAAATCACTTCTTTCACTAAAAAAAATGAAGAAATAATATACCAATGTTGGGATAAATTTAAAGAATTGCTTAACATATGTCCACACTATGGTTTTGAAACTTGGTGATTGGTCATTTATTTTTTACGAGAGCTTGACACCCCAAAGTAGACAAGTTGTAGAAATGATGTGTAATGGTGGATTTAGAGATAAAAATCTTAAAGATGCATTAGATTATTGTTGAGTCAATTATTTATAGAGTTGGCATTTTATGGCAAGTCTAGTTCAATTGGAATTCTATTTATTGCATATCTTGTAATAGGGATTAAATTATTAATTCCCTAATTTAGTGAGATTCCAATTTATTAGGAATATTTGTTTTCTATTTTAATTAGATGTCTAATATAGGAAGTCAATTAATAATGGGATTCTATAATTGGCACATGAGATTTATTTGAAAGCAAGAAGTTGGTTCAAAGAGGAAGATATTAAATGCTCTAGATATTTCTTTGGAGATAAGCAAAGCAAGAAAATCAGATTTATTCCTATTCAGATTCTTGGGAATTATAAGAGGAAAGAAACCCTTATGTGGTAAAATTCCAAGTCTTTTAAGACTTGCAATTTTTGTGAAACTCTAGTGCCTATATAAAGAGAGGTATTTCACAATTGAAGATGACACACATTGCAGAGCATAAAGTAGAGAAGCAAAATTCGACCTCCTCCCTAGAGAATTCGGATTTAGCACATAATGGTGTGTTGATTTGTTTTGTCATGAGATTATCTCTTATAATCTCTGTGGAGAGTCTATGTGGATCTTGGATCACTTGACATTGAAGAATTGAAGAATTGCTATTGATCACTTTGTGAAGTGCCTTGAGGATCGTGGATCAAGAGGAGTAGCGGTGATTCAAGAGAAGTTGATTCAGTCTAACGTTGAGTAAATTGTATGTTGATAAATTGTAAGTGAGAGTTTTAAGTTTGGTAAATCCATAGGTTATAACATTAAAAACTTAGTGAATTACTTTTCATCTAGGTGTGGCCTCGTGGATGTTGGAGAATCTATGCATGTTACGTTTGATGAATCTAACCCCTCATCTATGGAAAAAGTTGTTGTTGATAATAATGCAGATGAAGAACCTTCAAATGTGAAACAAGATACTTTATCTTGTGAGAATCAAGAGAAGCAACAAGAAGAACAAACTAATATAGAGCAAAATGGAGGTAATTCTCAAACACTCCTCAAGGAGTGAGGGTATGTTTTTTCTCACCCTAAAGATTTAATTTTAGGTGATCCCTCACTAGGTGTAACCACTAGATCATAATTTAAAAGCACATGTGCACATACTGCATTCATATCTCAAATTGAACCAAAATCCTTTATGGATGCGGAAAATGATGAATTTTGGATTATGGCAATGCAAGAGGAGTTAAATCAATTTAAGAGAAACAATGTGTGGAAACTAGTTCCTAAACTGGAACATCAATCCGTCATAGGCACTAAATGGGTATTTAAGAATAAGATGGATAATCCGATGTGGTTGTAAGAAATAAAGCTAGATTAGTAGCTCAAGGTTACAACAAAGAAGAAGGAATTGATTTTGATGAAACTTTTGCACCTGTAGCTAGATTAGAATCCATTAGGATGCTCTTAGTATTTGCATGTCATAAGAATTTTATTTTGTATCGAATGAGTGTCAAAAGTGCATTTCTAAATGGTTATATCATGGAAGAAGTTTATGTGAAACAACCTCATGGTTTTGAAAATGAAAAATTTTCAAATTATGTTTATAAGCTGTCAAAAGCTTTGTATGGATTAAAACAAGTGTTGTGCAAATTTTATTGAACTCGCAAGTGCACGAATCTATTGTAGAATAGATTAATGGTGACGAGTGTCGATCCCACGAGAAGGTGGATTTTAATTATGTGTAGAATTAATTTTCTGAGTTGGTGGTTGGATTCATAATGAAAATGATGTAGGCTATCAATTAATTTAAATTAAAGTGGTAGGAATAAACTATTAAAATGAAATGCTTGGATCTCCGGATCTGTCTCAACATGTACCATCGGCTTAATATTCATTATTAGTACCAATTAAATCATGAAGGGGGAACTTCCACTCATCATGAACCACACTTTTAATAGATATGGTGCTAAGGGCTTCCCGTGCCAAATAGTAATAACCTTGCCTAGGGAGGCGGTTATTCCAGATATCCGGACAAGATTATTACTATCCTGTCTCACGAAAAGTCAAAACAACCACATAAATTAAAGGGGAAGGAAAAGTAAATTTACCAAATTAAGCCCATGGAGCATGTTGAGACTTCACCTTCAACCCAAGCTTGAAAGGAAATTAGCCACTCATATTTGAACTAGGGGTAAAATGGGAATTTTATTAAAATACGTAGAAAATACAAGATGGAGATGGAATTAGAGAGAATGGAGTCCAAAAATGGATTAAGGGGTGTCAAATTAGGGGGGGGAGCCCCCTTTTTATAGATACACTGAGTAAATCATGGCCATCGGATTAAAATAATTTGGACGCTCAGGATTGCGCCACGTGGCAAGTTCCTATTGGATGGAACACATCATCGTGGCTTTTATTCAGTGTATATGCATGTACCGTACACACGTTTTTTTTCCGTCCCACTAACATTCTGCCACGTCACCGTCAACATTTTTGGTCCAATAAGCTCGTGACACGGCATCGGGCAACGCCACATCATCATCATCAATGCCACATGTCGTCAATGCCACATCATTCGTCCCAATCAAATGCCGCCACATCATCGTATAGTGCCACGTCATCGCGATGCCACGTCGGCCTCGATACAGATGTGAACAAGTCCGTGAATAAGATTATCGTGTGCGATCAGTATATATCAACCGTCCGTATGTGTGAACAATCACGTATATATGTGAAGATCTTATTTTTCTTTTTATGCTCCTCCTAAGGTTTTCGACTGTCCTGAGTTCAAAAGTGCTGTCCGTTTTTCCATATGATCTCTCGTTTATTGTGAAATGACCATGATATCCCCTAAAATACATAAAATACTTAATTAAAATAAAACATACATAATTAAATTACAAGGGACTTAAAGACATAAAAATATGGATGGTAGTGAGACTTGAAGTGTAAAATGATGATTTTCTCCATTATAAATACACACTTTCTAGTACTCAACAACAAGCACCTAGAGCTTGATATGATAGGCTTAGTAAATTTCTTTTAGAAAATAGTTTTTCAATAGAAAAAGTTGATACTACGCTTTTTATTAAACATAAGAATCAAGATATACTTATTATTCAAATATGTTGATGATATTATTTTTTTTTTTACTAACGAGTTTATGTGTGAGGAATTTTCATCGTGCATGAGCAAAGAATTTGAGATGAGTATGATGCGAGAATTGAAGTACTTTCTTGGATTACAAATAAAACAAAATGAAAAAGGAATCCTCGTCAATCAAGCCAAATATTTGAGAGATTTACTTAAAAGATTGGGACTTGAAGATGGAAAGAATAAAAGCACTCCAATGAGCTTAACAATCAAGCTTGACAAAGATGAAAAAGATAAAGAAGTTAACGTCAAAACATATTGAGGTATGATCGGATCCTTACTTTACCTAACTGCTAGTAGACTCGATATTATGTTTACCTAACTGAAACTTCAAAGACTGCTAACAAGAGGAAATCTGTCCCTAGTAGGAACCCAATACCACTTACAGAGACTTCTGAGTTCGAGAGGATGTATTTTCCAACAGCGCCACTAGCCAAATGCTTCAAAACTTGTTTCATGGGTAGAAAGGTAATCGATTCTGTGGGTGAAGTGCTGAGAAAGAAACTTCAATCTTGCTTTCTTCAACACTCCCTAAAGATCTCTAAGATTAGAATCAACAAGATGCTTTAATAGATGATTTGAATTGCTAACTAAGAATCAATGAATTACAAAATGATGATTGAAACAGAAAAAAAATAAGGAAGAACACATCAACAGCCACAGAACAGAGCTATTAACGTGGTTCAGCCACAATACAATGGCCTATATCCATGAGGGAACAGATTCAACAACTTTATTGATTGATTCAAGCATCATGTTAAAGAGAATTTTATGAACCCTCATCAAAGAACAAGAACACCTCTTAATATAGATTATCTCTCTCTCTTGAATGCTCTCGAACTCTCTTCTTTTCTCACACCAGAAGCAGCTGTATAACAGCCTCTTAACGAACCCAGAAATGCCTACAGAATTGCACGTGTTTTTCACGTGAACTAACAGTCCCATTAACAACCTTACAAGTCACGTGTATTATACATGCTTCATTAATCTAAAACGGCATTAACTCTGGTCGTTTAAATCGGCAAAGACATCACACATCCAAACTTAGATTTTCCATGTCGTTTTGCATCCGTCATAGCTTACCAAAACGCAAGTGACCCTTTGTCGTTTTGATGTTTTGATTTGCTTCATTAATAAACAGAACATACTCCACCTTGAAGCAAATCATCCATGATAAATCTTCTCCCCAATATAATGCAAATTTAAGGAAGACATATTCCAGCCAAGTCCAGATAGTGATTGAACTTAGCTGTTGTCAGTACCTTTATAAGCATATCTGTAGGGTTATTATCAGTATGAACCTTAACCATCTTGATTACACCTTTGGACACTTCATTTTTTATAAAGTGTAGTTTAACATCAATATGCTTGGTTCTTTCATGTTGTGCTGGATTTCTACTCAAGTAAATTGCCCTAGAGCTGTCACAATTCACTTTAATAGTCTTCTGCATTCGTTCTCGCTCATTTAACATGCCTTTGAACCATAAGGCTTCTTTTACTACTTCTGTTGCTACTGTATATTTAACCTCTGTTGTTGACAAGGCAACAACATGTTAGTGGTTGGCTTTCCAATTAATTATACAGCCATTCAACATGAACATATATCCTGTTAGTGATCTTCTTTTGTCATAATCATTAGCAAAATAAGAATCTACATAAACCCACAACCCACCATGTATCTCATATGTTCTTCCATACTGCAGTCTATACCCTAAAGTACCTTTCAAGTACCTCATAATCCATTTTACTGCCTTCCAATGCTCTTTTTTAGGTGCTGACATATATCTGCTTACAACACTCAAGGCATAAGCAATATCAGGTCTTGTCAAAACCATAACATACATCATACACCCGACAGCATTTGCATATGGAATTTTATTCATTTCATCATTTTCCTCAGCAGTTTTTGGACTCTGAAGTTTTGAAAGTCTGAAATGTAATGCTAGAGGTGTTTTTACGAGCTTACAGTTCTACATCCCAAAAATATCAAGTATCTTTTTCAAATACTTCTCTTGTGTGAGAAATATTTTCCCTTTTCTTCTATTTCTCCTTATCTCCATGCCTAAAATTTTCTTTGTATGTCCTAAGCCTTTCATTTCAAATTCTGAACCCAACAACAGTTTTAAGGCTTCAATTTCATGCCTTTTCCTACAAGCTATTAACATATCATCTACATATAATAACACGTATATGTAGATATCTGTCTTTGAAGGATTGTAGTACACACAACAATCAAAACTGCATCTGTTAATACTATGTGAGGTCATAAACTTATCAAACCTGAGATACCACTATCTAGGTGATTGCTTCAGCCCATATAATGACTTCTTAAGCAAACATACATGCTCTGGCTTCCTCGGGTCCACATACCCTTTTGGTTGGGTCATAAGGATTTCTTCTTGTAGTTTTCCATGCAAGAAAGCAATTTTGACATCAAGTTGATCAAGCTCTATGTCATCAACTGCTATTAAAGCCAATAATACCTTTATAGAAGCAGTCTAACTACAGGTAAGAATAATTCTTTGAAATCAATCTCTTCCTTTTGTGTGTACCCTTTAGCTACTAACCTAGCCTTATATCTCCTAGGTTTAGCAACAGTTAAGCCATCTTTGATTCTGTATATCCATTTGCATCCCACTAGTCTTGTGTTGTCAGGTTTTCTCACAAGTACCCAAGTGTTGTTCTTGTAAAGGGCTGATATTTCTTCATCCATGGCTCTCTGCCATTCTAATTTATGTAAGCCTTGAACTGCTTCTTTATAGTTTTTAAGTTCCTCATCATCAATGTCATATGAAGTAGCAAGTGCATATGCAATGAGGTCAGCATAACCATATTTCTTTAGAGGTCTGATAGTTCTTCTTCTTCTATCTTTTGCTAGCTGGTAATTTTCAAGCTGAGTCTGGTCTTGATGTTATTGATATTCTGCATTATGATCACCTGGATCAAAATCCTCTTCATTTGAATTTGCAGTTTAATTTGAAGATTTTTCCTTTTAATGCTCCACCTCAAATTGAATACTACCAGTAATTTTAACTTGAGGTTCAACTACATTATTAGGTTGGCTCCCATTTATCACAGCTCTCTCATTAAACACCACATCTCTACTTATTATACATCTGGGAGGATTAAGTTCTGTACACCACAGCTTATAACCCTTTACTTCTTCTGGATAGCTTATAAATTGTCCCTTCAAAGCTCTAGGAGCTAGTTTTCCTTGGTTTACATGTGCATAGGCTGTGCACCCAAATACTTTGAGGTTGCTGTAATTTGTAGGTTTGGCAGACCACCTTTCATAAGGTGTTTTGAAATTAAGCTGCTGAAGGACTTAGATTTACCAGTAAACATGCTGTTAGCAAAGTTTCTGCCCATAACCCCTTTGGCAGCTCAGACTGAATCATCATACACCTGACTTTATCCATTAAAGTCATGTTCATCCTCTCAGCTAATCCATTTTTCTGTAGAGTGAATCTGATTGTTTTGTGTCTTGCAATTCCTTCACTGGCACATAAATCATCAAACATCTTATTACAATACTCAAGTCCATTGTCTATCCTTAGCTTCTTCACTTCCTTGGCCTTTTGGTTTTCCATTAAGGCCTTCTACTTCTTAAACTTCCCAAACACCTGATCTTTGCTCCTAAGAACATACACCCAGACTCTTTTTGAGAAATCATCAATTACAGACATGAAAAACCTATTACCCACCAATGATGGAACCTGAGATGGCCCCTACAAATCTGAATGTATATAATCTAGTATATCTTTGGTCTTTTGATGAGATGTCTTGAAATTAGACCTTGTAGATTTCCTTAGAACACAATCTTCATAAAACACTAGTTCTTCAATCTTATCAGTCCTAAAAACACCCTGTTTTTCTAATTCCTTTAGACCCTTAAGACTCATATGTCCAAGTCTTAGATGCCATAGATTGGTAACATCCATGTTAGTCTTAGTAGACACACTTGACTCCCTAGTTACCACCTCCCTATCTAAAACATAAACACCATTCTTTCTAGTCCTTTTCATAACTAGTGTTGTACCATTGAAGATTTCCAATTTTCCATATTCAAGCCTAATGCTACAGCCCATTTGATCAAGCATTCCTAAGGAAATTAAATTCCTTTTAAGGTCTGGTACATGCCTGACTTGTTTGACTTCCCAAATGGTCCCATCATGTAGCTTAAGACTTACATTACTTATCCCAACGACTTTACACACTGCATTATTTCCCATTATAACCTTTCCCCCATCAATTTCATGATATACAGAAAAGTAATTTTTATAAGGGCACATATGAAAGGTGCATCCAAAATCAAGGATCTATTTACCTTTCTGCATATCCCCTGTTGCCACACACACATCAACTGACTCATATCCCTCTTCTTCTACAATAGCTGCATCACCATTCTGTTCATTTTTCTTGAATTTTTTCTCAGGGAAATCTCTCTTGAAATGCCCCTCTTTATGACATTAAAAGCATTTTAAATTCTTTAATTTGTTCTTTTGCTTCCCTTGCTTCTTCTTTTTTCTATCATTTTTATCACTTATTTCTTTCACAGTCAGCCCTTCTCTATGTTCAACATTACCTTGTTTCTCTTATAACTCTCTTGTATTTAAGGCCACTTTAACCTCATCTAAAGATAAGGTTTGTCTGCCATACATGAGAGCATCAGCAAGGTTGGAATATGATGGAGGTAAAGAGCTTACCAAGAGCAGAGCTTTACCTTCATTATTCAACCCTTCATCAATAGTTTCCAAAGTGTCACATACTTTGTTGAACTCATCGATATGATCTTAAAGAGAGGATCTCTCAACCATCTTAAGGGTAAACATTCTCTTCTTCATATACAGCCTATATGCCAATGACTTGGTCATGTACAAGTTTTCTAACTTTGCCCATAACTCAGCCACTGTTTTCTCCTTGGCCACTTCCTTAATGATAGAGTCACTGATACTCAAGATTATAGTGCTTCTTGCTTTCTTGTCAATTTCAGCAGCTAGTTTAGGAGTTTGTGATGAAGACACCTCTTTCCTTTCTTTCTTAGTTGCTGGTTCAATGGCATCACTTAGCCCCTATGTAATCAATAATGGTTCCATTTTAACCTTCCATATATTAAAATCATTATTTCCATTAAACTTTTCTAGATCAACCCTTGGAGCAGCCATACTTAGATCTAATCAGTAAATCTGGCTTTGATACCAATTGAAGTGTTGAGAATGAAACTTCAATCTTGTTTTCTCCAACACTCCCCAAGATCTCTAAGATTAGAATCAACAAGATGCTTTAATAGATGATTTGAATTGCTAACTAAGAATCAATGAATTACAAAATGATGATTGAAACAGAAAAAAATAAGGAAGAGCACATCAACAGCCACAGAACAAAGCTATTAACGTGGTTCAGCCACAATACAATGGCCTATATCCATGAGGGAACAGATTCACCAGCTTTATTGATTGATTCAAGCTTCATGTTAAAGAGAGTTTTATGAACACTCATCAAAAAACAAGAACACCTCTTAATATAGATTATCTCTCTCTCTTAAATGCTCTCGAACTCTCTTCTTTTCTCACACCAGAAGCAGCTGTGTAACAGCCTTTTAACGAACCTAGAAATGCCTACAGAATTGCACGTGTTTTTCATGTGAAATAACGGTCCCATTAACAACCTTACAAGTCACGTGTATTACACATGCTTCATTAATCTAAAATGGCATGAACTCTGGTATTTTAAATCGGTAAAAACATCACACATCCGAACTTAAATTTTCCTTTTCGTTTTGCATCTATCATAGCTTACCAAAATGCAGGTGACCTTCTGTCATTTTGATGTTTTGATTTGCTTCATTAATAAACACAACAACGGGGTTGGTTGTTTGTGGTAGGAGTTTGAGGGAGATATTGTTGCCTTGAGAGTTTGCATTGGACTTAAAGGAGAGGATTTATGCTAATTTAGTCTGTGCTTTTACTCGAACATGGAATTGTTCGCAGACAGGGTAAAAAGGTAATGGTTTCCTACTTTGTGGATTTGGATGATTTTACGGGGTTGGTTGTTTGTGGTAAGAGTATATGAGAGATGTTGTTGCCTTAAGAGTCTGCATTGGACTTAGTGAAGAGGATTTATGCTAATTTAGTCTGTGTTTTTACTCGAACGTAGAACTGTCCGCAAACAAGGTAGAAAGGTAATCAATTCTTACTTTGTGGATTTGAATGATTTTACGACGTTGGTTGTTTGTGGTAGGAGTATGAGGGAGATGTTGTTGCCTTGGGAGTCTGCATTAGACTTAGAGGAGAGAATTTATGCCAATTTAATCCGTGAGATTTTGAGAGTCTTTTTCTTTTAAGCAAAACTCAAATTTTTTTTCTAAGTGCATTGACAAGTTTTTGCCTGTCACAACTGAGCTTGTTGTGTTCTTTTGGTTATAACTTTGTCTATAGAACTCTAAATTCAGTTATGTAAACTCCTACGAAAAACGGATTTAATAAGCTTTCCAACGGTATATGACTCAATTTTATTTTCAAAGTTCTCTGCTTTGCACTGGGTGTCTGGTTTGTTAAATATCATGCATAGCATTCCGTTTCTGGCATTTTCCTATGTGTTTCTGACTTGTTCAAATTGGTTTATGATTGTTTATTGATCTTGCACGAAATTTATGTTAGTTGGTGCTTTAATTTGTGATAAAATCTCTCTTTATTAATTCTTTCCTTATGCGAGTTGGATATCTAGATCCTCCTAGGACAAGGCAAGTTCTTCTATATAAGGAGGTCTCTAGATCATTGTTTCTCACTCAATTTTGCTGCTGCTTTCTTCTTTCTACTTGTTTCACCGAATTACATGCCAAACTTCCTCCCTTTTGCAATCTTTTGGCAAAAGTGGCGGAGTAATTGTTATTGTTGTTAATTGATGTGTGATGCAATGAGTTAGGGGGAGTAGTATTAGTATTTCAATTCTATGGGGTTTTTATTTTTGTTCAAGAATTTTGGATTTCTAGTTCTTAGGGGGAGTTTATCTTTTTGATTTTCTGCTTAATGTTTTCTTGCCATTTTTTTAATTAATAAAATCAGCATTTTATTTTAATTCTTGCCTTGGTGTGGTTAAATGTACTAACATGCTAATTGCCAATTATATTGGTTAGTTCTTTGTTGTTGTTTATGCTTGTTCCAGATTCATGTTTTAGCGCAAAGTTTTATGGAAGATGGGTCTTGGATGGCTTTTGCCACAAGAATGCCAAAGGGGGAGATTGTTGAGCCAATTATTTATAGAGTTGGCATTTTATGGCAACTCTAGTTAAATGGGAATTCTATTTATTGCATATCTTGTAATAGGGATTAAATTATTAATTCCCTAATTTAGTGAGATTCCAATTTATTAGGAATATTTATTTCCTATTTTAATTAGAAATCTAATTTAGGAAGTCAATTAATGATAGGATTTTATAATTAACGCATGAGATTTATTTAAGAGCAAGAAGTTGGTTCAAATAGAAAGTTATTAAATGCTCTAGATATTTCGTGGGAGAAAAGCAAGGCAAGAAGATCATATTTGTTCTTATTCAGATTCTTGGAAATTATAAGAGGAAAAAAACTCTTATGTGGTAAGAATCCAAGTCTTTTAAGACTTCCAATTTTTGTGAAACTCTAGTGTATATATAAAGAGAGGTATTTCACAATTGAAGATAACACAACACAGAGCATAAAGCAGAGAGGCATAATTCGGCCTCCTCCCTAGAGAATTTGGATTTAGCACATAATGTTATGTTGATTTGTTTTGTCATGAGATCATTTCTTTTCATTTCTGCGAAGAGTCTATGTGGATCTTGGATCACTAGACATTGAAAAAATGAAGAATCGCTATTGATCACTTTGAGAAGTGCCTTGAGGATCGTGGATCAAGAGGGGTAGCGGTGATTAAAGAGAAGTTGATTCAGTCTAAGGTTGAGTAAATTGTATGGTGATAAACTGTAAGTGAAAGTCTTAAGTTTGATAAATCCATAGGTTGTAACATCTTAACTTAGTGAATTGCTTTTCATTTAGATGTGGCCTTGTGGATATAGGATTGATTAATCTGAACCACATAAAAATCTTCGTGTCATTTAATTTCTACAATTTATTTTGTTTTTAGAAAATCAATATTTTTTATGCGTATGAACAGTACCCGCTGTGAAGAGTTTTGGTGAACAATACTCGCATGAACAGTAATGGTGAACAGTGTTTTTGAGAATTAGTTAAATTGCTACTTCAAGGGTTTTAACTACTTTCATCTATCTACAATTAGATCAAAAATTCCTACATGCATGATTATTTATTTTATTATTGATTTGAGTAAATGCATGACAGTGTTTTTAAAGAAAAGAAAAATAGATTTAATGAATGTTAAATGAAAAGGAAATGAGATTTGAAGTATGATTGTATGTTTATGTATATGTGTATAAAAGGTTACTTGCAAAATCATTAGACAGTACCATTCCCCTCTAGATATAGTGATACAGATGAGATGAAAGGACTTTGGGATCCGTTTGAACACACATAGAGGCTTTGGGCCTATAGGATCATGGAATTTATAAAATCTATAGGATCACATATTAGAAGCTTACTCTCTACTTATCAATAATTTATTTAACTTGTGCAACTAATTTGATTTGATCGATTAGGTTTACAAATGATGTGATAGAAGCATCAGATGGTAGTTTATATTTTACTGTATGAAGCAAAAAATATACACCCACAGAGTACTACAAAGACCTGGTGGAGGGAGAAACTCACGGGCAGCTGCTCAAATATGATCCTAAATCGAAGAAAACAACAGTTTTGCATCAGGGTTTCTACTTTGCTAATGGCGTTGCGCTCTCGAAAGATGAACGTTTTGTGGTCGTTTCTGAATCATGGAAGTAAGTATTAATAATTGAATTAATATATAGCATAGCATGCATGCATGTACAATTTAATTAGCTAAGTATCTAGTTAGACTAATAATTAATTAATAAATTAATTTTATTTCAGATTCCGTTGTAGAAGATATTGGCTGAAGGGCCATCATCACGGAAGATTAGAAAATTTCATTGAACACCTTCCTGGTGGACTCGATAACATCAATCTCACCCCAGATGGCTCTTTTTGGGTTACTTTAATCAAGGTATACATACTATATAGTGTAAAACAGACTTTTAAAACAACCGCTGTGAATTTTTCTCACCTAAATTTTGTCTTTCGTGAAGTGTTTCATTCAATTTTAATATAATGTACTTGAGTTTTACCATGAAAATGTATTTATATACCGTCTTTTCTGTATTTTACTCAAAGCCAACAGAGACCAATCACAAATTTTATTGAGGACGAATGCAAAGTTAGCTGAAGAAAAGAAAAAAAAAACTTGTTGCAAAAATTACACTCAGCTGGAGCAGCTGCCCACGCTGGGAATCTGTATTTCCTAAAATCTCTTCATGCATGCAACTATCTATCTAAATAATTAACTAACTTAGGTGCTTGGTGCTGGCAGATGAATCAAACTGGGGTGACGGCTATCCAAAGTTGCCCTGACAAATGGAAGATAGTGGATGCATATCCAGCACTGATCAACCTACTCATCCCCTTGGGCGATGATGCAGGAGCACGAGTAGTCAAAGTTGACATACATGGGAGAATAATTAAGGACTTTAACGATCCTAATGCAACCTACACATCGTTGTCACTTCAGCTGTCGAATTTGAAGACAATCTATACATGGCTGGCATCCAGTCCAAATTCGTTGGGAAACTGCCACTTCATGCTTCGAAATCAGAACTGGCTTCAAAAGCTATCATTTAGAAATAGCATGCATCACCCACCATGCATGTTTAATGCTTCTACTAAATTACAATAAGTCCGTTTCTGCGAGTGTTTTGCTTTGGTCCGTATTTTACTTTTGGCGTGTCTTTCTTTGAGGGGTTATGGCTTCGTGTTCTCCCCTCATGCTTGCTTGTTGTTTTCTTTTTCTGTGATTTTCAAAAAAGTACTCTACTTGATGTTTATGTTATATGGCCCGATTGTAACTCTTCTCTCGTTTCAGTTTTTAAAACTGATTAATTAATATAAAAACGAGAGAGACGAATCCATCAATTTCAATCACTAGTCAAACGAGAGGATGAGAGAAGAGGATAGTACGTGATTATTAACCCTTCACAAACTAAATAGATTCCTCACTAGGAGATGAATTTCATGGTAACTCACACACTTCCGAGAAAATAATGACCATGTTAATTACTACTTTCTATAAAATAGGAAAATGTTCTGTAGATATTGAATGGTACATAAAGTAAATGATTCTTTTAGGAATAATGATATAAATTTCTTTCTTTCTTTCTTTCTTTCTTATCTATGTGGGTAGAGGTTTGAGTACTCCATTGGATTAATAAATATTAATTTTGTTATCAATATTTAGGAATAAATTTATCCTTTTCTACATCCAAATATTTGACCTAAAATATTTTAGTAGATTTCTAATAGTAAATATTGGTAAACAAATAACATGATTCCTCAAAAAAGCCATGTACGCAATTCATTCTTATCACGTGCATTTTTATTTTCTAAATTAAGGTGTGAGTAGAATTTGAACTTTAAACCTTTTATGTATACTATACAATTCTATTATAATTGTTAACTTGATACTTCCATTCCAAAGGGTTACTTTCATTATTTAGTTTTTCAATCTTTCATGACAATATTAGTTTATTAGAATTATTCCAAAATAGTATTAAAAGAAGAGGCCTTTGGTGCTCCATGTGCATTACTTCTTTTCCATTCACTGATTGCAATATATGTATAAGCATATCATACATGAATTGAAATTCAGTGCTGAACTAATTTAATGATTAGTGCTGAGCACCAAATCAATGGTCGATATTTTTATTTTTTTGCTCTTGCTTAACAATCATTGATTCATTATTTCAGTACAAAACCATGTCAATACTAAGGAATTGCTTGGGACTGCTTTTCAAAAGCTTAAAAGTGATTTTAAAAAACTAAAAGTTAATTCAAATGTTTGCTAAATTTTTTAAAACTCACTTTTAACATAATTACCCCATCTTACAACGAATTTTGAAAAAACAAAAAATAACTTTTTAAAATCTGATTTCAAGAATCAATTTTATAATTAATATAATTCTATATATGTCCCCATAGTTTAACAACCTCTAAATTTTTTGATAACACTCCTTTTGAATGTTATTTCTTAAAATGACCTTAGTGTAATTGATAAAATATCAATTCATATATCAAAATTAACTATTTTCCATTAAATTTTACCAAAAAAATATTTCTCTTTAAATTTTAAGCCAATCCTAAAATATTTATATTAATTTTTTTCTTCTTTATATATAAATTCTATCTTCATAACTCTAAACTTTTATAATTTTTTCAAAAAAAAAAAATTTGAATTAAAATTTAAAATATAAGATATAAATTATGAAATGGATGGCTGTAAAATTTTGTTAAAAAATAATTTTATCTTAGTGTTTAATTGAATTTTCATGCAAAATAAGAAATGAATTAATTTGTGTTAGGTTATTTAAGTAATTTTCTTTTAAAATGGGATTTTAAGAGAAATTTTGAGGGGTGTCAAAATGACTGCTCTTAGAAAATTCTAAATTATCCTTATTGAATTTGAAACTAAAATTATTAAATTTAGAGAGATTATTATAGATATACATATTTATAAATGTACAAAAAAAATTTGTTAAACATTTTTTTTATTTAGTTATTTGTACTTTTATAGAAACTCAATAAAAAAATTTACGAAGCACATACTTAACTGATTCTTTTCAAAGTTAATTATTTCTAATAGAAATTATTTTATAGGGTATAGCATTACCAAACTTACCATATATCTTTGTCTATTAATAGAATCCATATAATTAATATTGCATTAAATACCTGACAACTCAATAGTGACTGCACCCATTTTTATGTATGGCACATTGATAAACCATACAATCAGTAGCTATAACCCACCATTAATCAACCACATAGTCACAAATATTATTGGTGACAAATATCTCAGTGAAATCACAAAAAAGCTGAGCATTTGCGAAGATTTGGCATCAATAATCTATACTAGATACATACTTTATTGAGCAAATATCACTTGATAATATTAATATTCCTTGTACAAATGATTTCATTCCTTAATGTATCAAGTCATAAATGGGGCAGCTTGTCTAGCCGTTACTCTAAGATATTTGGCTGGCTTTGACTCTTGTATGTAAGCATGTGACCTGCTCGTTCTTTTTCAAGCAATAACATAATATTTTTGGCATAATATTTCTTTACATGGTATCATAGTACATTGTGTCTCCTGGTGCAACCTCCTCTTTCTCTTCATCATCTCTTCCTAAAGAGCCAACCTTAAACATCCATGCCTTCCACTAATGTTCCAGTCTTGTCTCCGAGAGACTTAACTTTACAAATTTTCTTCTATGGCGATCTCAAGTCCAACCCTCATTCGAAGCCTTGGTTTATCCCATCATATCCTTATGTCTTAAAAGGCACAAGAGAAAATTTTATAGAAAAATGGAAAAATTGCCAAAAAACCCGAAATGATCTCATGGGAGAGCAACGAATGTTTGCTTAGGTCATGGTTTTTAGAACTCATGATAGAAGAAGTGTTGAGCTCCAATATAGGCATGGAAACAACCTACAGTCTCTTGTAGATCAATTACTTACTGTAGCCAAAGAAAAAGGAAGCGTATCTTAGAGATAGGATGTTTACCTTAAAGAAGAATAACCGCACACGTGAAGAGTACAAACGGAAATTCATAAACTTATATGACTCTCTTGCAACAATCAATAAACCCATTGATGACCAAGATAGCCCAAGGTATTGGACCGAAATATTAAGATTTCAGACTAGCTATGCTATCTAAGCCGCTATACCCCACCTTTAAACAATTCCTTTTGGGCTTAGAAAACCACGAACAAGACTTGATCTCTCAAGAAGAAGAAACCAAGAATACTTATATTTAGGCTTAAGCTTTTTTAAGCAAACGAGGAAAGGCTAGGGGCTTGGTGGTTACAATCCGCGTGGACGTGGTTTTGCTGGTAGAGGAAACAATGGCTATCGAGGTAATAATTCCAATTACCAAAAGCCAAATAAGCAAGAAAGTCAAGGAAAAGTAGTCTTTGATGACAAGCAAACAAGCCACCAAATAATGAAGAACAAAATGATGAAGAAAAAGAGACTTGTCAAATCTATTGAAGGACAAATCATACTGCACCTAATTGTTTTTATAAGTATGATCGTGATGAAGAAGATACCCTAGAAGCCTTAACTGCAATGAAGATTAAAGGACAAATGGACACTAATCTTTATGCCAACTTAGGTGTGACAGCTCACATAACAAATGATCCAGGTATTATAAAACATCTAAAACCGTATCATGGCAATAGTTCAATTTATGTTGGCGATGGAAATAACTTGAATATTTCTTAGCTGGCTAAACTTATTTTAACTTCGTTGGGAAACTACCAAAGAATACTTCTTTTAAAACATTAGAAGTGTTTGGGAAGAAATAGGAGGTCCAGTGACAAAATGTCACGTGTCGATATTACAATACTGGCTTGTACCGAGCAGCTTAGGTGCACCAAGTGGTACCTGGGGTATACTAGATGTTCTAAAGGGTACCTAAGGTACACCATGTTAGGGTGAAAATATCAAAAAATATTCACAAAAGGGTCAAGAGATAAAAGATAAAAGGGGCATAAAATCTCAAAAAGATCGGTTGATTTTCTGTCAAAAACTAAGTAATTAGGGAGGAAATACCATACTACAAAAGAGGGGACAACGGCCTATCATGCCAACAAATAAGCCAAAAAGTTGTTGCTAGGATAGTGAGGAACACCTGTATTCTCTTGCAACGCCCACAAATTCTTAGCAACTTTAACAAAGGTATACAGGACCACCCCACTATGATAGACACGTATATAACCTTCAAACTTGCTCTCTAAGCATATTTTTGAAACATTCAAGCTGCCACATGTATAAGGAATAAGAATATTCCTGACATGACAGCGAGGAATGCTAATAAAATGACGCCAAGTGGCATGCCAGCAGGGTTACTCCATAAATAAGATACTCAAGTTTTTTAATATGTTTCATTAAGATAACCAGCACAAACACACACGAAAGAGGTTGAGGTTTTCTTTCACCTCCAGCCATTATTATAGAGAGCTTGCAAGCTCTCTAACTTCAGATAACCCGACTCTGACTTGAGTCACTGGCCACCCCCGGCTTTACCTCTGACTTTTTTCTTGTTGTTTTGTAGGTATAAGATAACCTGACAAAGCTCCTTAAATCTAAATTACAACCTTTCACCTTACCCCCATCCTCCTTCCTCTTACTCGCCTAGCACTCCTTGAAAACCCCAAAGCAACTTGTACACTTTGAATAGGTAAGGCACCCTTTCTCCTCAAACAAAAAATAAATTGATTGTTTTTAGCTTGATTTTGTGGCCTTCATCCTTACGCCCAAAATCCACTAAAAACAATTGGCACTGTCTATGAGGAGTGCACAAAAAGCCTCCCCATGGTGCTAAGCTTGTCAAAACATGTGCTCCCACAACCATGGCACTCGACGTACCATCTAACGACATAATGTTGGATCCTAGGAGACTAGAGGACCGCAGTGGTGATGAAATGGGTGACTCGATAAGGAGAGCACTTCGCCGTGATAAAAGAAAATCTGTCAAACAATCGACTGGTATTCACCCCGATGAAGAGCCCATCACTTATAAACACTTTGAAGATTTAGCCCATACGATCTTTAAAGTAGTAGGAACTCGGGTACCTGAACCAATTACATCTTTAGTGATTCAAGATGCCCCACCTTCACGAGGTGAGAAATAGATCATACCACAATCTGACATTCTTGAGGGTAGTAGGCCGAATCATAAGCTGTTGGGCACCTGTTCAAAATTCTAAACCAGTAGTTCCAAAGAGAAATTATCCACCACCTCCGGTCATTCTCTTCGACATAAGTTGAATGCCAAAGGAGCTTCCTAAACAACAATGGGCTCCTCTGGTGCATCTGGGGTACCCTGTGAATTCATGGAAAAGATTGAGTACTTTGAAGCTCAAATGAAGCTTCTTTCTAAAAAATAAAATGTCGCTAGTGCTACAACACCAGTAACGTATAATTCACCATTAACCATGGAGATTCCGACAGCAGCTCTCCTGGAAGCCTTCTCTATGCCTCAAACACAACAATACTCAGGTACCTCGGATCTTTAGAGCATGCCGAGTTCTACCATTACCAGATGTTGATTAAAGGTGTAAATGACCACGCTATGGGTCGGATGTTCCTGCACACCCTTATTGGTCTTGCTAAATCATGGTTTAGATCATTGAAGGTGGGTAGTATATCCTCATTAGACCAGCTTCTCACGGAATTCACTCTTGAATTTAGGTACGTCAACTCCCACAATCAACCGGCATCCAAGCTTGCCTTCATTAAGCAAGGTGAATCTGAACTTTTGGTTGAGTTTGTGAGCTATTTTCACTAAGAGATGTTGCGAACCAGGGCGTTTGGTCACACAAGCTAACCCATTTTGATAAGAATTCGCAATCGGGTAAAGTATGTTGTTCTTTTAAAAAGAAACACCTATTTTCATATGGGGAAGCTCACTCATGAGCCTTGTAATAAATAGAGATGGATGAGAAATGTCACTTGAAGCGAGAAAAAGACAAAGTGGAGGCTGCAAGAAGTAAGGAAAAGCCAAAAAACACCAAAGTACCCCAGATAAGGGTATCCTAAGTATGCCCCCCCTGTCCTCCTAATCATAGGAGCATAATTAAAGTACCTGGGATACCTCGAGTACTACCGCTTGTCAAGGTGCCACCACCAGAAAGATGCAAGCTACCTTAAAAGCCCCGATAAGATTCCTTTCATCCTTTAAATAAGTCCCCTGAATAGATTTTCTCCAGATCAGAGACCCAAGCCTCCTCTGCCCACCCAAACCAATATGAAAGTACCCCAATATAAAGTGCAGCTTAAAATATTGTGAGTTCCATGAGGATTTCAGCCATAACACTATCGAGTGTTTTAGTTTGCGAGAGAAAATTTAATCACTAATCTTGAATGGCTACCTTAAGGAGTTTGTGGTTAATATGTGCCAAGCTAGAAAATCTATTGAGCAAGACTGTGGTAAACATATCGCTCTTCAATGTTGAACCCAAGGTACCTTAGGGTCCCAAGAAATAGGTTTACGTCTAAATGATAGCAGGTAGTCCTACCCTTATAGGCAGATCTAGAAAGGTCATTAAACGTTACAGCAGGTCACCAATTCCAGGTGTTCATACTAGCATTGGAGTCAATTTTACTCATCAAAACCTATCCTAGGTACTTAAGGTACCCCACAATCCCATCATGATGCTTTTCACAGAGAAAGATGCCGAAGGTATCTTCTATCCCTATGATGATGCCTTGATTATAACACTAAAAATTTCCACTGGCAAAGTAGCAAGGACGCTTATGGACATTCGCAGTTCTATAGACATCATCTTTAAAAACGTTTTGGACCAATCGAATCACCAAAGGTTGCTTCATGTGACACGCCTTAGCTCTGTGAACACCATCACATTGCCTATTATAATAGGTAATGTGCCCTACTGGGTTGTTCATATAATTGACTTTCTCATCGCGAGCCATCCGGTGCCTATAATATTATTTTGGGAAGGCCCTTCTTAGCAGCAGCAAAGATGACGATCTTTATGCACTACCTCAACATAAAGATTCCAACTACAAAGGAAGTTATCACTATAAAAAGGGATCAGCATTCAATTTGAGGATGCTATTCTGTTACCTCTGAGGAAAATTCTGAAATTGCCACTAATTCGTTCACCTAACTAAGCGAGCACTTTCTAGACGATTAAGGGTTGCGCAAAGAAAAGCCACAAGAAAGGCAGAAGCAGGGTCAATTAAGGTGGATGCAGTAACCTACGGTGTATCTAGAGTACCCCGTGATCCTAGCTCAAAATTAATTAGAGAATTTGATGAACCTTTGGACCCCCAATACCAAAAGAAGAAAAACGAGGTATACCAATTGAAGATTTGATTTTAGTTTTGATCTGCAATGATGACCCAACCAAGACAATTAAAGTTGGCTTTAGCCTCCTTGACCAGCACTGAGAGTTACTTATTTGCTTCTTGAAAGAAAATCATGATGCGTTTGCTCGGTCTCATATATATATACTGGGTATCTCACCTTCAATTTCTTGTTATAAGCTCGATCTCAATCCGCATCATAAACTTGTTACACAAAAGTGAAGAACTTTCGATCAACAGCGCCACGAGGCCATTGAACAAGAAGTGGATCATTTATTAACAGCGGATTTCATCAAGGATGCGATGTACCGTGACTAGGTATCCAACATTGTCTTGGTTAAAAAGTCTAATGGAAAGTGGCTCATATGTATAGATTTAAAAGACTTGAATAAGTCCTGCTCAAAAGATAGTTTTCTGCTTCTTAGGGTAGACCAACTAGTTGATGCCACGATAGGACACGAAATGCTTAGCTTCATCGATGCCTTCTCCAGGTACAACCAAATTCCAATGTATGAGCTAAACCAAGAAAAGACAACCTTCATCACCAATCACAGATTACATTGTTACAAGGTATCATATTATTATAAGGTAATGTCTTTTGGTTTAAAGAACGTTGGCACCATTTATCAATGCTTGGTAAATAAAATCTTTAACGAACAAATTAGGCATACTATAGAGGTGTACATTGACGATATGATCACAAAATCGGTTCACGTCAGTAATCATATAGGTCACCTCAGAGAAACCATCAATATATTAAGGAAACATTAAATATGCCTTAACTCTAAAAAATGTGCATTTGAGGTCACCTCTGGTAATTTCCTTTGGTTTATGGTACAACAGCGGGCCATTAAGGCCAACCCTAATAAAATCCAATATGTTCTTGATATGAGATTGACACTATTAAAAAAGTCCAAAGTCTAGTAGGCCAAGTAGCCACCCTAAGCTGTTTTATCTCCAAGGCACCAAACCATTATAAGCCCTTTTTCAAAGTTTTAAAAATGGGCAAGAGACTTTAATGAACCGTCGAATACGAAAAAGCTTTCCAACAGCGAAAAATGATGATATGATACAACGACCAATTTTGTTCTACTAAAAAAAGATGGTGATGGGATGCAACGACCCATACTACACTAATAAGGCTATAGTTGATGCGAGGAATAGGTACCTTGCCTCTGAAAAGTTGGTTTTAGCCTTAGTCACCTCCTTAAGTGCAGCATAATCGGCTGGTCCCATTACTATTGAGTACATATCAACTTCTAGTGTGGACTTTCAGGAATCATTAGAAGCATGGTCAACGTCTACTAGAGTACCTTGGATGGAACCTATTATAAGGTACATCTAGGACAGGGAGCTGCCCTTGGATAAGAATCAAGCAAGAAAGTTGAAATACAAAGTCTCATGGTATTGTCTTATCTAGGATGCCCTATACAGAAGAGGTTTCACTCTCCTTTACCTCAAATGCTTGGCAAGTGATCAAGCCAAGTACATTTTGAGGGAAATACATGAAGGAATTTATGGCAACCATTATCGAGCATAATTATTAGCTCAGAAAACCCTCCGCTAAGGATACATTGGCCTACAATGTAGGAGGATGCTCAGAATATAGTCAAAAGCTATGACAAATGCCAAACATTTACTAAGGTACCCCACTTACCCCAAAGAAATTTACGATTATGTCTTTTCCTTATCCTTTTGCTATTTACGGTGTGGTTTTCATAGGCCCAATGCTAGCCAAAAGGGGCCAAGCTAAGTATGCAATTGTTGTGGTAGACTATTTCACTAATTAGGTAGAAGTGAAACCACTTATGACTATTATGAAGAGAAAAACCACATAATTTATCTGAAAAAATATCATTTAATGATACGTTATCCTAAACTTCATAGTAAACGACAATGGGAAACAATTTGACAATGAAAGATTCCGATGCTTCTGTACAGAACTTGGGATAGCCAACCATTTGCTTCTCCTGTTTATCCACAATCTAATGGACAGGTAGAGGTTGTCAACAAAGTCATTAAAGGTATCCTGAAGAAGAAGCTACAGGAGAGAAAGGGAGCTTGGGTAGACAGTTACCAGTGTACTTTGGGCCTAACAAACTACCCAGAATATCTCCACTAAGGAAACCTCTTTTTCTCTTGCATTTGAGACTGATGCAGCAATACCTGGTAAGATTGGAATACCCTCTCATCAGACAGCATACTTTGAAAAAGTAAAAAATGCATTTTTAACTGCATTCAATCTCGACTTTATATCGGAGAAAAGAGCTGAAGCAGAATTGAGAGCTGTAGTATATCAACATCACATAGCAGGACTGTATAACAAGAAGTAGCACCCCATATCATTTAAGAAGGACATCCAGTCTTAAGAAGAGTAGTTTAAAACTCCCAGATACACTTTGATGGTTCGTTTGAAGCAAATTAGGAATGACCATATCGTGTAGACAAGCTAGTGGGATTTAGATCATACAGGCTACTTAACATGCACGCATCAATTACGAAACACCCTTGGAATGCTGCGATACCGAGGAATTATTACTAGCAAGAGGGTAGTGTCTTAACCTTTATTGTTTACTTTGTCTATTTTTCTTAATGTTTGACATGATTGTAGTGTGGTAAACGATTAGGGTACCCGAGTACCTTAAGATGGCAATAGAACCTTTTCAATTGCCTAGTCGAAAGAGGTGATTTTATTATTTCCCCTCCAGCGGTGTTAGATGATGATATGTGCTTCTATTACTCATGGATATATTTTGTTTTGAAAATGAGATGTTGTTTATTCTCTTTATTATTGCTCGCCTTTTTGTGGTTAGTTATCCAATTTTTTCCATTTACATATCTCTATAATTATTGCTATACAATGCTTTGTATGCACCTACTGGTTGACAAACGCCTTATTGTATAATGAGCTGGGGTACCTAACCTGTTCTGATCATGAAGATCTATTCGAGGTCAAGACTAGAAAAATGAATACAGTAAATTCGTGAAAGCAACTCTTTTAGAATGATTACGAGAATGCAATTGCTAAAATAAGAAGGAGGACTAAAAAGGGCCTGATGGTGGAGTAAACTAGTGTACCTTAGCACCATGAGGCACCTTTAAGGTATACATACACTTGCACCTTTACTCTTTTACTTAAGCTAAGAGTTAAGCTAAGAAAAGAATAGGCAATCCAAAAGAAGAGGGAATCACAAAAGGATGAATGCCATAAAAAAGAAAAATAGATATGTAAGTTGTCACCTCTATCATCATATTATTTGTTAGCTTAAAGCAAATGACAGCAATGTAATTAAAGTGTCATGACGATGCTTTAATTATTAATTATTTGAGATAAACCATAATTTTTGTTGAGATGTGCAGCAAGCATGCCCACAGGAATCACCATACAAGTATAGAGAAAGAGGTACCTAGGTACCCAAAGGATCTCGATAGCACATAAATAGTTGAACGATCAAATACAAAGTTACAGACAAAAACGTTGAGGGAACACCAAATTAAGGCTATCATAAAATATTAGTACAAATAACAACAAGATTTTTAGAGCAACCTTGTGAGAGATAATTATTTGAATATAACAAAAGAAATCACCATGACATAAAAACTACAGCAACACAAAAAGAACAAGAGCTGCAAGAGACATCATGCTAGTAAGTTCTAAAGGCTACATCAAATAAAGTTATACAGAAGGAGAAACATCGCCTTTGCCACTCCTCAGAATGGGGGCTCCAAAAGCTGTGGAAGTATGCCCTTCGTAGGCGGCTGCATCTAGTGGAAGTTTTGGCAAAGGTACCTGGGGTACCCCTGATAACAGTTATAGGCTAAGAGATGGGGAAGCCTAGGTTCCCCTCTTATCCTCGAGCAGCTTCAGAATAGGTAATTTGTTCATCTGTTTATCTACGTGAGGTACCTTTAACCCTGGGTCTATACCCTAAGCTTCTATCATGATATAAGTAAAAGCTTTATCAAACATATCTTTTTAGTGAGATAATAGCTTATAACATTGACCCTCGACTCCTCAACAAGCCTATCCTCATGGGCCATCTTATGTTTGAGCTCCTCTCTAAGCTTTTCAACCTCCACTTGAGTGTCTGAGGAATTGCTAAAGTCTCGACGGGTGTGGCTGAGATAGAAGGCCGCCTACAATAGAAAAAGAACTTTGTAAAAAAAAAAAGAAAAAAGAGTTGCTTACTTTATGGCAGGCCTTGAGCGTTCGAACATAACGGTCATTCAAATCCAATTTGTCTACATCGCCAGCAAATGATAGAAGGAATGCACTCAGAGGTGTGAAGGAAATAGTTAGCCACGTGGGATATTTTATTATTTGCAACTGGGTCAAGTTCCTATTCTGCAAAATCTCCAATCACAGTGAATAGAGAGCTAAGCTTCCTTTTGCGAGAAGCTAAGATACCCTTGGAACCACCAAGAGAAAAGTCTTGCGACTTGGTCTTGGTACTGCGAACAAGGGAGGGCTAGGTGCCCTTTGAGGAGCTACAAAGGGTACCCGAGGAACTTTCACTCATTTGGTTAAAGAAAATGTCAAGGTCCTCAATAAAAGGATCCATACCTGTCCTTTACCGAACATAAAAATGAGGAAAAGTCAGCTTAATGATCATCAAAAGCACCAGAGGTAAAAAACATAAAAATAGACATACAAACTAGGAATAAATGCAGGAGATAGACAGGGCACCCCATAAAGACAAGTAATTGTGAGGTACCCTAAGACCACCATAGGTTACTATCTCTCTGTAAAGACCAAAACCTCTCTACAAAGTCATCTACTTCTCATCCCACCTCATGGACTAGACATACTCCTTTGGCCCAAAAATATATATAACGTCCCTAGGAACCCTAAATGAGTTGAAGGATCTATTTAAAAAAAAAAAAAGGTCGAGAGAAAACAGAAACACATACTATCTTCGTTAAAGGAGTTTTAGACTTGTACATTACAATTATTAGATGAGGTACCCCTACCTCAATCATCATCGGCCACGAACCAGCCATACCTGTAACTATTTTTTAATATTGGGTTCGTCTTCACTAGATTATCGTGAACCCTTGATAACTCTATGAAATGAGAGTTATCTATAGCATTTTCGGGCTTAAATCAAGATTATTTAGAGAGTAAATGACATGTTTTAATTACATTTTAGCTACATTTTGTATATTTATTTATTTTTAGCTTATTCTCAATAAATTAAGTTTTTTAAGAATAAATTGTGTGCTTGATTGTAGGTAATTGGAAGGGAAACTTTTAAGGAATGAATGTTTTGCAATGGGCTTGCAAGAATACGGAAAGAATTTAGTTGCAGAAAAGTGAAAATAAGTATGGAGTAATGTAGATGTTCTAGCTAGTGCTGTAGTAACCATTGTTGTAGCAACCCTCGAGCAACAAAGGATAAAATTTTATGCAAATCTCATAAAAAAACATGTGATCTGCAGTTTCTAAATCTTGAAGATACGTGCCCTAGACGTCCAGTTGCCCTAGTTTTTCATTATAAAATAAGCATGCACCCTAGAAAAGAGAGAGAGCCGTCATTCATAAGAAATAATATGAAAAGAAAAAGAAAACAGCAAAGAACAAGAAAAATTTTAGGCTGAATAAGGAGTTACAGGCGTAGGAAAGAAGAAATCAAGAACTTAGAAGGATCACTCGCCTCTATATCTATTTTGTTTGTTTTCTTTAATTTATGATGATGAACTTGATGGCTAAAACAGTTTTTGTTTTTGTTTTGAAACAACTCATGAACTAACTTTATTTGTGGTTGAGTGACAAACAAGTTTGATGGTTATTGACTAAATTTATGTGTTGTTGCATGATTGCTATAACATTTTATTTTGATAATGCTTAATTTAATTTACTATTTCAGCCGACCACTCATTTAGTGATACTAGCTAACAGAGAACCACAAAAGGGACTGTTTTAGTGGAACATATTAGAACAATAATTGGTTTTAGGTTAGGTTTCCCAAGTTGAGTTAACTCAATTCTCATAGTCCAAGTTTCACAAATACTGAGTAAGGTAACAGATTTACACTAGTTCCTAACTCCAACAAAGCATTCTCAATTGTGTGGTTCCCTATACTACATGAGATAGTGGGGGAGCCTGGGTCTTTGTATTTTAGAGGAAGTTTGTGTTAGAGTATAGAGCTCACGTTTTCTGTTAAAAATGCCTTTGAACATAAATGTTTATCTTTTTAGTACAAAGGTTTTTAAGAAACTTGGCATAAGATGACACTTATTTTATAGCATCAAGCAAAGGAATGTTAACACTTACCTGTTTAAAGATTTCAAAAATCTCACTTGTAGATTTTCCCTTTTTTGCTTTAGCTAACCTCTGAGGAAATGGAGCTTTTGGAACGTATTCTCGTGGGTTGGTTTCTTCTTTCTCCTCTGATAATGAGTCTTCATCATTTACCGGTACAATTTGAGTTGTTTTTGCTACCGGCATCTCCACTTTGTTGTCGACTTCTTTTCCTTTTCGCAAGGTCATAATGGCTTTGACCTCTCCATGCGGCTGAGGTGAACTGGTACTTGCTTCATACACTCCTTTAGGATTAGACACTGGTTGACTTGGGAATTTACCTTTCTCAACAGTCAGTGCCAGGGTCTGAACTGATGAAGCAAGTTGTCCTACTATTTTTTCAAGGTTTGAAATTGATTGGGTTTGTGAGTTGAAACCCGCTCTCATCTCATTTCGTAGTTCATCAATGGTGCGGTTTTATTGCTCGATTTTAAAGTGAATAAGATTCTTGAAATTCTGAAATGCATCCTCCCATGGTCTAGGCTGAGAATGGTTTGGGTTCTGATTGTATGGTCTAAATGGTGGTTGAGAGGCTTGAGGATTTTGAGGAATTGGTTGTATTGGTGGAGCTGGAGCTGGAGCTGCTGGTCCATTCTGTTGGAATCCTTGAGACTATGAAAAATTGGAGTGGTCTCTCCATCCAGGATTGTACGTGTTGGAGTAAGGGTTGTAGTTTGGTGGCTTCTCATTACATCTATGGCATTGGCTTGATCTTAGTATGAGTTCTGGTCATGTGGCTCCGTCAATTTAGCAGCTATTAACAATCCTATTTGTCAGGAAAGACCTTCAACTATGTCTTTGACTTCTTTAATTTCTGAACTTGACTCGCCAATGTGAACCTCATTCACTCCCTTAACTCTTTTAGTATTCCTGAGCGAACGATTCCGTTGTTGGGAATTATCTGCTTGTCGCTGGAAGAAATCCCAAATCTCTGATGCACTTTTTGACATTAGCTCTCCTCCACTTGTTGCCATTAGCCATTCTTGCACATTCGGCAATAATCCCTCCAAAAAGTATTGGCATTGGTGCCATTTTTCGTATCCATGATGTGGACACTTTAGGAGTAGCCTATTGAATCGCTCCCATGCTTCGACAAACTGCTCGTCTTCTTTTTGGGTAAACTCTGAAATTTCCCTGCGAATACCATTGGTTTTATGTATTGGGAAATATTTATTCAAAAATTTTTGTTACCATTTGTTCCCATGATGTAATGCTATTAGCAGGCAATGCATTGAACCATGAACGAGCTCTATCCTTTAAAGAAAATGGGAATAATCTAAGTTTAACATCATCATTTGAAAAATTCTCATATTTAAAAGTTTGACAAATAGCATGGAAATCATTCAGATGATTATATGGATCTTCATTTTCTAGGCTATAGAATGTTGGGAGACAATTTAGCACACTAGGTTTTAATTCAAAACTCCTAGCAGCTACATTTGGGTATCTTATGCATGATGTGCTCAAGTTAGCTAAGAGACTGAAGTAGTCCTTAAATGGCCTTTCTTGTGGTGCTAGTTGCAAATCCATTTCAATTTTATTTTTAATTTCAACTTGCTTTTGTGTGCAAAGTGTTTTGTTTGTGTGTGCGAAGTGTTTTTTCTAATTCAAAGTCTATAGGCTCAAGATTTGGTAATTGTGACCTACGACCATGCATGCAAAGAAAAAAAAATGGTAACAAAATTAATAAAAATAAAGAAGAAGAAGAAATTATGATACTAACCTTATCACGCTGTTATAATTTTGCTATGAAAACAACTCAAGCGCTATATATAGAAAAGAAAATACGTGAAACAAATTAAAATAAATTAATAGGAGGTTGAACCTGCTGATTTCACAAAATAAAAAAAAATAACATAAAAGTTAAATTACAGCAATTTAAAGAAGAGAAGAAAACAAAAGAAAATAATACCTACTTCAAAATGTAAATTCACTTTTTTTTTCTTTTTTTTTAATAATAAAAAAATATTACAAGGAAACAACTAATCAAAATAAAAAAAAAGAAATAAAAAAATTCTACGAATTAAAATACTTACCTCCTGGCAACGGCGTAAAAACTTTGTTGTGCAAATTTTATTAAACTCATGAAATGCACGAATCTATTGTAGAATAGATCAACGGTGGAGTGTCGATCCCACGAGGAGGTGGATTTTAATTACTTGTAGAATTAATTTTCTGAGCGGGTGATTTGATTTATGATGACAATGATGTAGGCAATGTATTAATTTAAATTAATGTTGTTGGAATAAATTATTAAAATGAAGTGCTTGGATCTCCGGATCTATACTCAACATGCACCATCGGCTTAACATTTATTATTAGTACCAATTAAATCATGAAGGGAGATTTTCCACTCCTCATGAACCAAACTCTAATAGATATGGTGCTAAGGGCTTCCCATGCCAAATAGTAATAACTTTGCCTAGGAAGACGATTATTCCAGCCGATATCTAGACAAGATTATTACTATCTATCTACGAAAAGTCAAAACATCCACATAAATTAAAGGGGAAGGAAAAATAAATTTACCGAATTAAGCCCATGAAGCATGTTGAGACTTCACCTTCAACTCAAGCTTGAAGGAAATTAGCCACTCATAATTGAACTAGGGGTAAAATGGAAATTTTATTAAAATACGTAGAAAATACAAGATGGAGATGGAATTATAGAAAATGGAGCTCAAAAATGGATTCAGGGGTGTCAAATTAGGGTGGGGAGCCCCCTTTTTATAGATACACTGAGTAAATCATGACCATCAGATTAAAACAATTTGGACGCTCAGGATTGCGCAACGTGGCAAGTTCCTATTGGATGGAACACATCATCAGGGCTGTTATTCTGTGTATATGCATGTACCGTACACACGTTTTTTCGGTCCACTAACATTCTGCCACGTAACCGGTCAATATTTTTGGTCCAATAAGATCGTGACACGTCATCAGTCCACGCCACATCATCAGTCAATGCAACATAAGCGGTCAATGCCACATCATTCGTCCAATCAAATGCCGCCATGTCATCGTATAGTTGTTGTGCAAATTTTATTGAACTCACAAGTGCACGAATCTATTGTAGAATAGATCAATGGTGACGAGTGTCGATCCCACGAGGAGGTGGATTTTAATTGCTTGTATAATTAATTTTCTTAGTGGGTGATTGGATTTATAATGACAATTATGTAGGCAATGTATTAATTTAAATTAAAGCTGTTGGAATAAACTATTAAAATGAAATGCTTGGATCTCGGATCATCTCAACATGCACCTTTATCGAACTTAACATTCATTATTAGTACCAATTAAATCATGAAGGGGAAACTTCCACTCATCATGAACCACACTCTAATAGATATGGTGCTAAGGGCTTCCCGTGCCAAATAGTAATAACCTTGCCTAGGGAGGCGGTTATTCCAGCCGATATCCAGACAAGATTATTACTATCTGTCTACGAAAAGTCAAAACAACCACATAAACTAAAGGGGAAGGAAAAGTAAATTTACCGAATTAAGCCCATGGAGCATGTTGAGACTTCACCTTCAACCCAAGCTTCAAAGGAAATTAGCCACTCATAATTTAACTAGGGGTAAAATAGGAATTTTATTAAAATACGTAGAAAATACAAGATGGAGATGGAATTACAGAAAATGGAGTCCAAAAATGGATTCAGGAGTGTCAAATTAGGGGGGGGAGCCCCCTTTAATAGATACACTGAGTAAATCATGGCCATCGGATTACAACAATTTGGACGCTCAGGATTGTGCCACATGGCAAGTTCTTATTGGATTGAACACATCATCATGGCTCTTATTCTGTGTATATGCATGTACCGTACACACATTTTTTTTCGTCCACTAACATTCTGCCATGTAACCGGTCAACATTTTTGGTCCAATAAGCTCGTGACACGTCATCAGTCAACGCCACATCATCAGTCAATGCCACATAAGCGGTCAATGCCACATCATTCGTCCAATCAAATGCCGCCACGTCATCGTATAGTGCCACGTCATCGTGCGATGCCACGTCGGCCTCTGATGCAATGAAGCGTCACGTGAATGAACAGTGTTGTGTGCGATCTGTATATATCAACCGTCATGCGTATGTATGTGTGAAACGATCACGTATATGTGAAACGATCACCATTTTTTTTTTTATGCTCCTCGTAAGATTTTATTTGTCACGAGTTTAAAAGTGTTGTCCGTTTTCCATCGATCTCGTTAATTGTGAAATGACCATGATAACCCCTAAAATACATAAAATACTTAATTAAAATAAAACATATATAATTAATTTACAAGGAACTTAAAGACATAAAAATAGGGATGTTAGTGAGACTTGGAGTGTAAAATGATGATTTTCTCCATTATAAATACACACTTTCTAGTACTCAACACACCCCTCAACCAGCTTGTTGCTAGTCCCTAGCAATTTTAGCGAAAACAAAACTGAAACAAAATATATATATATATATATATATATTTTTTTTTATACTGTGGTATTTATTCAATCAGACTAATGATAACAATCAAATAAAAGTATAAGCATTATCTACAATCTAAAGAAATATCATTCCCACATCAACTCTCTACATGAATCAGTTGAGAAAACTTTGTCACAACTTGATGTCTAGTTACTTTTAAGAATGACATGCAAACCCCAAAATCTCACCGGTAGTAGTGATACTCTCAAAAAGAAATTAAACCCAAAAGTAATCACTCCAGTGAATGGTAAATTGAGTGAAAATAATAAAGAAGAAATATCACACACTCTCACCAAGGTGACAAAAATATGCCCTCAGCTTAGAAATAGTACGATTTTAATTTAAAAATACTAATCAAACCAATAAATTCATCATCTTTTTTTTTTTTTTTTTAGTATACATTCTGTCTTTTCAACCCATATAACTAGTTTATTTGGACTATAGTTCCCCAAAATCAAGAAGGACTTTTATTACGACGTAACGTAGGCTAGGGAAGTGGCTAAAAAATAAAGGATAATAGGAAAAACAAAATATATGTTTGAAAAATAGAGAACTTTGGAGATTGTAAGGTGCTTTTCACTTGATTTTTTATTTTTATTTATTTTTTTTTTTATTTGTAAACATTTTTTTTTCTTTTGTTTCTTTTTCTCTCTTTTTTTTTTTGCACCTTTTTTTTTTTTTTTTTAATCAAAAATTATCTCTATTTTCAAATATAAATGGGTGGTGAAAATACAAAATATAAGGTGATACTCACACGTTGGAGTGGGACAAGATAATAGGTTCTTAAAGAAAAGTCTTTATTTTTATTTTATTATTATTATTATTATTTTTAAGGCTCAAAGGGGTTAACTATGGATACGTATTAATAGGGTTGGCTAGAAAGGCTCAAATGGACTAAAGATGGCCTTTCGTCATCTTTTAGGGTTAAATAATCTTATATCTACTAGTTAAATGGACCTTGGATGTGGCAACACACACTTTAGTTTTTTTTTTTTTTTTTGAGATAATGTATAAAGCAATAAAGCTATTAAAAATTTGAATGAAGAATGGGCAAAAAGGGTTACTCTCCAGAAAAATGACAAGCTCAAAACTCACTTGAAAATTATTATGACATGTGCATTCTTTAACAACTTATATTTGTCTCCAACATCAACATGTATAGTAACAAACATTGTGTAACATAACTAAAGAACAAAGATAATACAAATTCTTAAATTTGTAAGTTATCATGTCATCTAATTATGTAAAGATCACACAAAATGCCCTTTTTTTTTTTTTTAATAAGAAGATGCGTTTCTAGAGTTCTACACTCCATATTCACCATCTTGATTCAAAAATTTAATAGCCACGATTAGTTTCTACAATAAAAAATAGTAAAAACTACACCAAGATTGAGATATTCCACATTGTCAACTATTCCCTCCCCCGACACTGAGCGGAACATTGTCGCCGATGTTTGAAAGAGAATAGGGTTTAGAAGACATCACCCGAGTCTTTGATCACGAGAAGAAAATATTTACAAGCGGAGAGTTAAATCTAATTTGTACTTCTTACTACATTTCTATTACCATCATTAGTTGGCCATTCCAAAGACTGAAAGTCTTGGGATCGGCTCACAGTGCATAAACATGCAGAGATCAATTAACTCGTTAGCGATATGAGCACAAAATAAAGATTTTTTATTTGTGAAAGGGATGAAATGATTTTTATTGCATGGTTAAGAAATGCGATGAAGCCATCATAAAAGTTATTGACATTTAACAAACCAGGTGGGTTTTACGATGAATGTTGGATGGGCCCAGAATCTTAATGTGATTAGTGCCTCTAGAGTTGCGGATCTCGGTAGGAAAATAAAAGCATCGGCGTGATTTAGCATTTCGATTATTCTTTCTTTGCATCACACGAGACAACTAACTCTTCTCAGGTTGGTGAGTCGGACATATAGGCCAATGGTTTGAGGCTTAACTTGGGATGATGCCTAACACTTGCTCCTGCGAGATAAGCGACTTACGAGACTAGTTTTGATAACCCTCGGTCACCTCCTCCATAAACCAGGATGCAAATTTCTTTCTGCTCGTTGACCAAGATCGATGGTTTTCCTCAGCGAACTCTTTATGTTTGCCATAGTTAAATCCAAAGAACACACAAATGTTCTTGAATTGTTTATTGGGAGTAGCTTGTCATTGGGATGCTTCAAAAATAATTTGTGAGTCTAAAAGAAAATGATCATATATCGAGGATCTTTGTGACAATGATTTACAAGCTGTATAGGAGGTAGCATGTCTATGTCAATTAACGCGTAAAGCACATGGCTCGAGAGTCAAAAGGAAATAGTAAAAGAAAAAGCACTCGATTATTAAAGACAATAATGCAATTGATAAACAACGAAAAATAAAACAACGATAAAAAAAACAACGATAAAAGGATATTTACGGTGTAGTTATGATTGTGGCTCACATCTTCCTCCTGGTTTCGTCCGAAAGCGGCAACGCCCTCATGGGTCGAGGATAGGCTTCCCATCCAGTTTTCTTATAAAAGCGGCAAACAAGGTCGTTTATAGTTAGATTCCCAAGACTATATCGGACACGTTCTTTAAAATAATGGCCATAACTAGAGAATTCTTTGTTTGTACATATCCACTGGGATGCGTTTGAAGACAAAGGATATCATCCAATGACTCTTTATTCAAGCCATCCCAATGAATTGAATCTTATCTTCCTATTATCGGACATCATTCCGAAAGAACAAGGATTTTTATCGCATTTCATCTGGCACACTTATGACAATTAACATGAAGTTTTTCAACTCTTCGTTTTCTCGAGTAATTTCCTTTACCACAACAGGCATGCATCACGATAAATTTAGGAGGCAACTCACCGCTAAAACGTACTTTAGCCTCGATTAACCAACGGATGTCGGCGGGGATGTTATATTTCATAAGCAATCGCATGCGTTGATGAGCTTTATAGATCGTAAGGAGGGCGTTACGAGGAAGTGAAGGAAATCGCTTGTAAAGCTTTCTTTAGAATTGTGTTTACTGTCATACCTTCTTCCGAGAATATTAGTTATTATGGGAAACTAAAAACCGACTTTGATTGTCACGAATGCCGTTATCGCCACTTATACGGAAAATAAATCAAAACACACTAAATAAAGAAAATCAAATCAGTAAAATCGAATCAAACACGAAAGTGAACAAAATAAGAAAACACACATAAAAAGAAAAATGAACTTACATTCGTCCTCTTATTGAGTTAACCTCGAGCTCTAATTGGAAGTTATATATCCCATTTTCTATTCCTCTAAGTTGTCTTTCTAGATCTTGACACAGGATACAAACTCTGGAGGTTGTAGCTTCCAAATACGATGTGTTTTGTAAAATCGTATCGGCTTCTCGGATGAGATCGTATACGTTGAAGTTATCAAGATGTTTTGAAGAGGATCTGTCTAATTGAGGCATACATAATTAAAAGTGATAAAAGAAAATTGAATGATTAAATAAACACACTTTCACACAAATTTAAATCAAAGAAAAGAAGAAATAAATAAGAAAAAGTCTCGATTCAAGTTTGACGGGTCAACTCAAATCGATTTCGGTGTCATTTTCATGTGGTTGGTGCTTTCTAGATATGACTTTAATCTTTGACCATTAACGCTTAAAAGTTACAGTTCTTTGGATCCTTAATTTCAATTGCTCATGTGGAAAAAGCATTATGAACTATAAAGGGACGATCCGTCGAGGCGTAACTTACACAGGAATAGGTGCTGGCGAGAATTGAATAAAAGTACTTTCGACCTGGTGTGAAAGATCTTCTCGTAATGTCTTGTCATGAAAAACTTTCATTATTTTTTGTAAATTTTGGCATTTTCGTATGCATCATTATGAATTTCTTGAAGTTACGCATTTGTAATCTTCTTTCTGAGCTAGCTGCTGCGTATCAAAGTTGAATTTCTTAATGGCCCGGTATGCACGATGCTCGAGTTCCAGGTAGGTGGCAAGCTTTTCCATATACTAGCTATAGGGTGACATCCCAATTGGGGTCTTGAAAAGGCATTACATATGCCCGTAATGCATCATCCGTCTTAATGACCAATCTTTTAATGCAGTCTCACCGTTTTTTCTAATATGTGCTTTAATCTCTCGATTGGAGATCTCGAACTTGGCCACTTTGGTTTTGCGGATGATATGGGGTCGTCACTTTGTGAGTAATGGAATACTTTGTCAAAAGAGCTTTGAATGATTTATTCTGAAAAGTGGGCTCCACCATCACCGATTATTGCTCGAGGGAATCAGCGTGAAACAATGTTGCTTTTCAAAAATCGATCACTACGCTTGATCATTGGTTCTACTGGGGCTAACTGCTTACCCACCGATCATAGTCAACGGCTGACCAATAAGTATTGATGGCCAAAAGAAGGGAAAGGGTCGTGAAGTCGATACCCGTAAAAATCTCAACCACTAAAATTGGGTTTAGTGGCATCATGTTCGCCGTGTAATGCTCCCCATTCGTTGACACCTATCATGAAGAACAAAAAATGTAAGCATCTCGAAATATAGTTGGCGATAGAAATCACGTTGTAATATTTTAGTAATTGTTTTTCTTAAGACCGAAATGGCCTCCACACGCTTGTTCATGGCGAGAATGAAATGATATTTTGAAATTCATTTTAAGGACACATCGTCGATAATTTGATCTGCACAATACTTGAGCAGGATAGGGGTCATCTCGGAAGAAATTCTTTATTTACGTAAAAATTTGGCTTTATCCTACTTAGTACAAGGCTCCGGAAGTTTACCAGTAACTTGATAGTTAACTATATCATCATTACATGGTAAGACTTCAACACTAATTAGTTTTTCATCTATAAATGATTCATTTAGTAGAAATGGTTCTGTAATTGTATCAAAATTTAGACGAGATAGATGGTCTGCAACAACATTTTACCCTTCTTATCGCTTGATTTCAAAGTCAAATTCTGAAAAGTAGCACCCAACGAATTAGTCTAGCTTTTGTATCTTTCTTTGTGAGAAGATATTTAAGAAGGCGTGATCTGTGAAAACAATTATTTTACAACCATAAGATAAGATCGAAATTTCTCTAATCTGAAACACCATTTCTTAGCATTTCTTTTTGGTGGTTGAATAGTTCAAGCTGTGCATCATTTAATGTCATACTAGCGTAGTAAATGACATGGGGAATTCGATCAACTCTTTGTCCTATCTGCTCTCTCTTCATGTCGGATGCATGCATGCATAAGCTCGAATGGTAAGTTCAGGTTTGGAGGTTGAATGATGGGTGATGATGTTAACAAGCTTAAGCTTAAATGCTAAATGCCCGCAAAGGCGGGAATCATTAAAGATAAAAGGTACATCTTTAGCAAGTAAATTGCATAAAGGTCTAGAAACTTTCTTAAAATCTTTAATGAAACGTTTGTAAAAACCCGCGTGCCCGAGGAAAGATCTTACTTCTGCTTTGTTTTAGGTGGAGGAAGATTGGAAATAAGATCCACCTTGGCCTTATCAACCTCAATACCTTCGCTCGAAATGATGTGACCGAGAACAATACCTTGTTTTACCATAAAATGGCATTTCTCCCGATTTAGGACCAAATTCTTCTCATGCATCTCTGCGAGAACTAGCGTTAGATGATGTAAACATTGATCAAATGAATCACCAAAAAGCAGAAAAATCATCCATAAAGACTTGAGGAATCGTTCAACCGTATCGGAAAAAATGCTTAACGTAAATCGTTGAAATGTAGCGGGGGCATTACATGTCGAATGGCGTTCTCCATGTCTGAAAGTGCGAAAAGGGCAAGTGAAAGTGGTTTTCTCTTGATCTTTTGGTCTTTATGGAATCGATTATATCACGAGTAACCATCATAAAGCATAAAATTCATGACCTCTTGTCTATCAAGCGTTTGATCGATAAATGGTAGAGGAAAATGATCTTTCGTGTGTGAGAATTGACTTTCTATTATCTATGCATACACAACATCCTGTTGTTACTCTAGTAGGTATTAATTCATTATAAGAATTGGTAACTACTGTGACTCACGACTTTTTGGGACACTTGCACGGGGCGACCCGTGAACTATCGGAAATAGGGTAAATGATACACGTCCCCATAGTTTAAGGACTTGATTCTAGCTAACTTTAAGTGTTAGGGTTTAACCGGCGTTACATTTCCCAGTAGGTTTAGCATTTTCATCAAGGTGAATGTAATGCATCTGATCCTTTGGGTTTATACCTTTTATGTCGGTATGGTCATCCCCAAATGCTCGCTTTGTGCACTTTCAAAAACTTAAACAACTTACCTTTTTGTTCTTCGTTCGGGGATGATGAAATGATTCTTGGTAAGTCTTTTCTTATAAAAATGCATATTCAAAGTGTCGGGTAATGGCTTGAGCTCGAGTTTTGGTGGTGATTACGATGACGTCTTGAGTTTAACCTGCGATGGTCTTTAGTTGTTCACCTCTTGACTTAGTTTGTTAGTGTCCATGGATGGTGTTGAATCGAGTAAGGCGTTAACCTCATCTGCTTATCTGTCGATATCAAAATCGAAACCAAAATGAGTTAAACATGTTTGTAAAGGGTCATCAATGAGGTTTGAAAGAAAAGCATTATCGATTAATTCTTATCAATCGCATCAGCAATTTCATCATCTGCATTTGAGAGGTTGTTTGGCGATGTTGAAGATATTTAGCTCCATCGTCATATTGCCAAAGGACAAGCTGCGTATTTCGATCTGAATTGAATGTGAGCATCGGCGATTGCCATGAAAGGTCGTCTAAGATAATGGGGATTTCTTCCTTGAATCGCGGTTTGGTTGAGTGTCGATTCAATGAAATCAACGGGAAAATAAAACTTATCTCACTGTATAAGCACGTCATCAGCGATACCACGAGGTTTTTTTCATGGATCGTCTGCAAGTTGTAACACCACTTTGGTTGGGTGTAATTCTCCCAGTCAAGTTTCTGAAAATCTTGAGTAAGGCAAGACAGATTTGCACTAGCTCACCAAGTCCAAAGCATTCTCGATTGTGTGGATCCACATCTACGTGAGATAGTGGGGGAGCACGGGTGCTTTGTATTTTAGAGGAAGTTTGTGTTGGAGTATAGAGCTCACATTTTTACATTAAAAATGCCTTCTTTTGAACATGAATGTTTCTCTTTTTAGTACAGTCTTTAAGAAACTTGGCGTAAGATGGCACTTGTTTTATAGCATCAAGTAAAGGGATGTTAACAACTTACCTTTTTAAAGATTTCAAAAATCTCACTTGTAGATTTTCCTTTCTTTCTTTAGCTAACCTTTGGGAAATGGAGCTTTTGGAGCGTATTCTTGTGGGTTGGTTTCTTTTTCTCCTCGATGATGGTCTTAACCGTTTTACTGGCCTGATTTGAGTTGTTTTTGAGTGCGGCATCTCACTTTGTTGTCGACTTCTTTTCCTTTTAAAGGTCATGACGGCTTTGACCTCTCCAAATGCTCTTTGAGGTGAACTGGTACTGCTTCCGTGTACTCGGCTTTAGGGATTAGGTCTTTGGTTGACTTGGGAATTTTCCTTTCTCAGCGATCATTGCCAAGGTTTGAGCCAGAAGCAAGTTGTCCGCCCATTTTTCAAGGTTTGAAACTGATTGGGTTTGTGAGTTGAAACCAGCTCTCTCATTCGTGATTCATCAATGGTGCGGTTTTGTTGCTCGATTTTGGAGTAAGTAAGATTCTTGAAATTAAAAATGCATCCTCGTGGTCTAGGTTGAGAATAGTTTGGGTTCGATTATATTGTCAAATGGTGGTTTGAGAGGCTTGAGGATTTTGAGGAATGGTTGTATTGGTGGAGTGGAGGCTGTTTGGTCCGTTCTGTTGGAATCCTTGAGACCATGAAAAATTGGGGTGGTCTCTCCATCCGGGATTATATGTGTTGGAGTAAGGGTTGTAGTTTGATGGCTTTCATTCCCATTATGGCATTGGCTTGATCACGGTATGAGTCACTGGTCATGCGGTTTCCGTTAATTTAGTAGGCCCCATTAACGATCTTTATTTGTGGAAAGACCTTGACTATGTCTTTGGCTTAACAATTTTGAACTTGACTGCTTGATGTGAACCTCGTTCACTCATTTCTTACAGTACTCGCACCCGAGCGACTCGTTGTTGGGAATTATCTGCTTGTTCTTTGGAAGAAATCCCCGAATCTACGATGCAACTTTTTGACATTAGCTCTCCTCAAAACTGTTGCCATTAGCCATTCTTGCACGTTCGGCGATAATCCCTCAAAAAGTATTGGCATTGGTGCCATTTCTCATAACCATGATGTGGACACTTTAGGAGTAGCCCGTTGAATCGCTCGTCTTGAAAAATTGCTCGTCTTCTCTTTGGGTAAACTCTTTGAAATTTCCTGCGAAATAGCATTGGTTTTATGTCTTTGGGAAATATTTATTCAAAAATTTTGTTACCATTTGTTCCCCGATGTAATCTTTATTAGCGAGTAATCGTTGAACCGTGAGCAGGCTCTATCGGCTTTAAAGAAAATGGGAATAATCTAAAACTAACTTGTCGTCAAATCTGAAAAATTCTCATATTTAAAAAAGTTTGACAAATAGCATGGAAATCATTGGATGATTATATGGATTTTCATTTTCTAGGCCATAGAATGTTGGGAGACAATTTAGCACACTAGGTTTTAATTCAAAACTCACTAGCATTCGTTTGGGTATCTTATGCGTGATGTGCTCAAGTTAGCTAAAGGAATTTAAAGTAGTCGTTAAATAACTCTCTTGTGGTCTTTGGTTTTGAATCCATTTCAAATTTATTTTTATTTATAACGTGCTTGTGTGTGCGAAGTGTTTTTAATTCAAATCTATATCTCAAGATTTTGTAATTGTGACCTACGACCATGCATGCAAATAAAAAAAATGATAACAAAATTAATAAAGATAAATAAGAGGGAGAAATTACAATCTAACCTTATTATCTTATTCTGATTTGTTATGAAAATAACTCAAGTGCTATATATAGAAAAGAAAATACGTGAAACAAATTAAAATAAATTAAGAAGCGGTTGAACACTTAGATTTTTAAATAAAAAAAAAAATTAACGGGAAAATTAAATTACATAAATTTAAAGAAGAGAAGAAAAGAAAAAAAATAATCCTCTTGAAATGTAAATTTACTTTTTTCTTTTTTTTAATAAAAAAAAAAATATTAC